>JBBYHM010096526.1:0-42047 GCA_038381775.1 Adansonia rubrostipa | reverse complement strand
TCAATATCGTTTATCCCAATAAAGAGAATGCATTTATGGTGCCCAAAATTGAAAACAAAGGAGATTATTATGTGAATCCATGTTTGTCCAAATCGTCAAAGGCACATTATTCTAGAAATGGTAGAAAGAGATGTTTTTCTCATGAAACCAATGCTTCAATACCGTTTATCCCAATAAGGAGAACGTGTTTATGGTCCCAAATCATGAAAATAAAGGAGATTATTATTTAAATCCGTGCTTGTCCAAATTGACAATGTAAATTAATTCTAAAAATGGTAGAAATAAAAGTTTTTCTCATAAGACCAAAGCATGAATATCATTTATCCCAATGAGGAGATTGCGTTTATGGTGCCCAATTATGAAAAGAAAGGAGATTATTATGTGAATCCATGTTTATCCCAATCGAAAGATGAACTTTAATTCTAAAAATGGTAATAAGAGAAGTTTTTCTTATGAAACCAAAGCTTCAATATAGTTTATCCCAATGAAGAGAATGCATTTATGGTGCCCAAAATTGAAAACAAAGGAGATTATTATGTGAATTCGTGTTTGTCCAAATCGACAAAGGTACAGTAATTCTAGAAATGGTAGAAAGAGATGTTTTTCTCATGAAACCAAAGTTCAATATCATTTATCCTAATAAGGAGAATGTATTTATGGTCCCAAATCATGAAAATAAGGGAGATTATTATTTAAATCCATGTTTGTCCAAATTAACAATATACATTAATTCTAAAAATGGTAAAAATGGGAGTTTTTCTCATGAATCCAAAGAACCAATATCATTTATCCCAATGAGGTGATTGCATTTACGGTGCCCAATTATGAAAAGAAAAGAGATTATTATGTGAATCCATGTTTATCCCAATTGAAAGACGAATTTCAATTCTAAAAATGGTAATAAGAGATGTTTTTCTTATGAAACCAAAGCTTAAATATCCTTTATCCCAATAAAAAGAATGCATTTATGGTGCCCAATATTGAAAACAAAGAAGATTATTTTGTGAATCCGTGTTTGTCCAAATCAACAAAGGTACATTAATTCTGGAAATGGTAAAAAGAGATGTTTTTCTTATGAAACCAAAGCTTCAATATCATTTATCCCAATGAGGAGAATATGTTTATGGTCTCAAATCATGAAAATAAGGAGATTATTGTTTGAATCCATGTTTGTCCAAATTGACAACGTATATTAATTGTAAAAATGGTAGAAATAGAAGTTTTTCTCACGAAACCAAAGCATCAATATCATTTATCCCAATAAGGAGAATGAGTTCATGGTGCCCAAACATGAAAAGAAAGGAGATTATTATGTGTATCTATATTTATCTCAGTTGAAAGATGAACTTTAATTCAAAAAATGATGGAAAGGGAAGTTTTTCTCTAGAATCCAAAGCGTCAATATCATTTATCCCAATAAGGAGAATGTGTTTATGGTGCCCAATCATGAAAAAAAAGAGATTATTATGTGAAACCATGTTTATCCTAATTGAAAGGCGGCCTTTAATTCCAAAAATGGTAATGATAGAAGTTTTTCTTATGAAACCAAAGCTTCAACATCATTTATCCCAATAAGGAGAATGTGTTTATGGTGCCCAAAATTGGAAATAAAGGAGATTATTATGTGAATCCGTGTTTGTCCAAATCGACAAACGTACATTAATTTTGGAAATGGTAGAAAGAGATTTTTTTTTTTTGTGAACCCAAAGCATTAATATCAGTTATCCTAATGAGGAGAATGTGTTTATGATGCCCAACCATGAAAAGAGAAGAGGTTGTAATGTGGATCCATGTTCATCCCAAATGAGAGACAAATGTCCATTCTAAAAATGATAGTATGAGAAGTTTTTCTTATAAAACCAAAGCTTCAATATCGTTTATCCCAATGAGGAATATGTGTTTATGTCCCAAATCATGAAAACAAAGGAGATTATTATTTAAATCCATTTTTGTCTAAATGGACAGATGTATATTAATTCCAGAAATGGTGGAAATAGAAGTTTTCCTCATAAAACCAAAGCATCAATATTGTTTATCTCAATGAGGAGATTGCGTTTATGGTGCCCAATTATGAAAGGAAAGAAGATTATTATGTGAATCCATGTTTATCCCAATTAAAAGACTAACTATAATTCTAAAAATGGTAATAAGAGAAGTTTTTCTTATGAAACCAAAGCTTCAATATCGTTTATCCTAATGAAGAGAATGCATTTATGGTGCCCAAAATTGAAAACAAAGGAGATTATTATATGAATCCGTGTTTGTCTAAATCGACAAAGGTACATTAATTCTGGAAATGGTAGAAAGAGATGTTTTTCTCATGAAACCAAAGCTTCAATAACATTTATCCCAATGAGGAAAATGTGTTTATGGTCCCAAATCATGAAAATAAAGGATGTTATTATTTGAATCCATGTTTGTCCAAATTGACAATGTATATTAATTGTAAAAATGGTAGAAATAGATGTTTTTCTCATGAAACCAAAGTATCGATATCATTTATCCTAATAAGAAGAATGAGTTCATGGCACCCAATCATGAAAAGAAAGGAGATTATTATGTGAATCCATGTTTATCTCAATTGAAAGATGAACTTTAATTCAAAAATGGTGGAAAGGGAAGTTTTTCTCGTGAATCCAAAGCATCAATATTATTTATCCCAATAAAGAGAATATGTTTATGGTGCCCAATCATGAAAAAAAAGGAGATTATTATGTGAAACCATCTTTATCCCTATTGAAAGGCGAACTTTAATTCCAAAAATGGTAATGAAAGAAGTTTTTCTTATGAAACCAAAGCTTTAACATCGTTTATCCCAATGAGGTTAATGTGTTTATGGTGCCCAAAATTAAAAATAAAGGAGATTATTATATGAATCCGTGTTTTTCCAAATCGACAAACGTACATTAATTCTGGAAATGGTAGAAAGAGATTTTTTTTTTTGTGAACCCAAAGATCAATATCAATTATCCCAATGAGGAGAATATGTTTATGATGCCCAACCATGAAAAGAAAAGAGGTTATAATGTGAATCCATGTTTATCCCAAATGAGAGGCGAACGTCCATTCTAAAAATGATAATACGAGAAGTTTTTCTTACAAAACCAAAGCTTCAATATCATTTGTCCTAATGAGGAAAATGTGTTTATGGTCCCAAATCATGAAAATAAAGGAGATTATTATTTAAATCCGTGTTTGTCCAAATCGATAGACGTATATTAATTCTAGAAATGGTAGAAATAGAAGTTTTTCTCATGAAACCAAAGCATCAATATCGTTTATCCCAATGGGGAGATTCCATTTATGGTGCCCAATTATGAAAAGAAAGAAGATTATTATCTGAATCCATGTTTATCCCAATTGAAAGATGAACTTTAATTCAAAAAATGGTAATAAGAGAAGTTTTTCTTATGAAACCAAAGCTTCAATATCGTTTATTCCAATAAAGAGAATGCATTTATGGTGCCCAAAATTGAAAACAAAAGAGATTATTATGTGAATTCGTGTTTGTCCAAATTGAGAAAAGTACATTAATTCTAGAAATGGTAGCAAGAGATGTTTTTCTCATGAAACCAAAGCTTCAATATCATTTATCCCAATAAGGAGAATGTGTTTATGGTCTCAAATCATGAAAATAAAGGAGATTATTATTTAAATCCATGTTTGTCCAAATTAACAACGTACATTACCTCTAAAAATAGTAAAAATAGAAGTTTTTCTCATGAAACCAAAGCACCAATATCATATATCCCAATAAGGAGAATGTGTTTATGCTACTCAACCATGAAAAGAAAAGAGGTTATAATGTGAATCCGTGCTCATCCCAAATGAGAGGCGAACGTCCATTCAAAAAATGGTAATGCGAGAAGTTTTTCTTATGAAACCAAAGCTTCAATATCATTTATCCCAATAAGGAGAATGTGTTTATGGTCCCAAATCATGAAAATAAAGGAGATTATTTTTTAAATTTGTGTTTTTCCAAATCAACAGACGTATATTAATTCTAGAACAAATAGATATAAAGGTTTTTCTGATGAAACCAAACCATCAATATCATTTATCCTAATGAGGAGATTATGTTTATGGTGCCTAATCATAACCGAAAAAAGAGTATTATGTGAATCCATATTTATCTCAATTGAAAGACAAACTTTAATTCGAAAAATGGTGGAAAGCAAAGTTTTTCTTATGAAGCAAAATCAACAATATCATTTATCCCAATGAGGAAAATGTTTTTCTGGTGCCCAACCATGAAAAAAAGGAAATTATTATGTGAATTCATGTTTATCCCATTTGAAAGGCGCACTTTGATTCCAAAAATGGTAATAAGAGAAATTTTTCTTATGAATCCAAAGCATCAATATCATTTATCCCAATGAGGAGAATGTGTTTATGGTGCCCAATCAAGAAAAGAAAAAAGATTACTATATGAATCCATTTGTCCAAATTGACAACCAAACATTAATTCTAGAAATGGTGAAAGAGATGTTTTTCTTATAAAGCCAAAGCATCTATCATTTATCCCAATGAGGAGAAGTGTTTATGGTGCCCAATCATGAAAAGAAAGGAGATTATTATGTGAATCAATGTTTATCTCAAGTTAAAAATGAACTTTAATTCGAAAAATGGTGAAAAAGGAAGTTTTTCTCGTGAATCAAAAATGTCAATATCATTTATTCCAATGAGGAGAATGTGTTTATGGTGCCCAATCAAGAAGAAAAAGGAGATTATTATGTGAAACCATGTTTATTCTAGTTAAAAGGCGAACTTTAATTCTAAAAATGGTAATAAAAAAAGTTTTTCTTATGAAACCAAAGCTTCAATATCGTTTATCCCAATGAGGAGAATTTGTTTATGGTGCCCAAAATTGAAAACAAAGGAGATTATTATGTGAATCCATGTTTGTCCAAATCGACAAAGGTACATTAATTCTAGAAATGGTAGAAAGAGATGTTTTTCTCATGAAACTAGAGCTTCAATATCATTTATCCCAATGAGGAGAATGTGTTTATGGTCGCAAATCATGGAAATAGAGGAGATTATTATTCGAATCCGTGTTTGTCCAAATTGACAATGTATGTTAATTCTAAAAATGATGGAAATAGAAGTTTTTCTCATGAAACCAAAGCATCAATATTGTTTATCCCAATAAGGAGAATATGTTTATGTTGCCCAACCATGAAAAGAAAAGAGGTTATAATGTGAATCCATTTTCATCCCAAATGAGAGACGAACGTCCATTCTAAAAATGGTAATACGAGAAGTTTTTCTTATGAAGCCAAAGCTTCAATAGCATTTATCTCAATGAGAAGAATGTGTTTATGGTCTTAAATCCTAAAAATAAAGGAGATTATTAGTTAAATCCGTGTTTGTCCAAATTAACAGATGCATATTAATTCTAGAAATGGTAGAAATAGAAGTTTTTCTCATGAAACCAAAGCATCAATATCATTTATCCTAATGAGGAGATTGCGTTTATGGTGCCCAATTATGAAAAGAAAGGAGATTATTATGTGAATCCTTGTTTATCCCAATTGAAAGACAAACTTTAATTCTAAAAATGGTAGAAAGAGATGTTTTTCTCATGAAACCAGAGCTTCAATATCATTTATCCCAATGAGGAGAATGTGTTTATGGTCCCAAATCATGGAAATAAAGGAGATTATTATTTGAATCCGTGTTTGTCCAAATTGACAATGTACGTTAATTCTAAAAATGGTGGAAATAGAAGTTTTTGTCATGAAACCAAAGCATCAATATTGTTTATCCTAACATGGAGAATGTGTTTTTGTTGCCCAACCATGAAAAGAAAAGAGGTTATAATGTGAATCCACGTTCATCCCAAATGAGAGACGAACGTCCATTCTAAAAATGGTAATACGAGAAGTTTTTCTTATGAAGCCAAAGCTTCAATATCATTTATCTCAATGAGAAGAATGTGTTTATGGTCTTAAATCCTAAAAATAAAGGAGATTATTATTTAAATCCGTGTTTGTCCAAATCAACAGACGCATATTTATCTCAATAAGGAGATTGCGTTTATGGTGCCCAATTATGAAAAGAAAGGAGATTATTATGTGAATCCATATTTATCCCAATTGAAAGACGAACTTTAATTCTAAAAAAGGTAATCAGAGAAGTTTTTCTTATGAAACCAAAGCTTCAATATCATTTATCCCAGTGAAGAGAATGCATTTATGGTGCCCAAAATTGAAAACAAAGGAGATTATTATGTGAATCCGTGTTTGTCCAAATCGACAAAGGTACATTAATTCTAGAAATGGCAGAAATAGATGTTTTTCTCATGAAACCAAAGCTTCAATATCATTTATACCAATAAGGAGAATGTGTTTATGGTCCCAAATCATGAAAATAAAGGAGATTATTATTTAAATCCATGTTTGTCCAAATTGACAACGTACATTAATTCTAAAAATGGTAGAAATAGAAGTTTTTCTCATGAGACCAAAGCATCAATATCTTTTATCCCAATGAGGAGATTGCGTTTACGGTGCCCAATCCTGAAAAGAAAGGAGATTATTATGTGAATCTATGTTTGTCCCAATTAAAAGATGAACTTTAATTCTAAAAATGGTAATAAGAGAAGTTTTCTTATGAAACCAAAGCTTCAATATAGTTTATCCCAATGAAGAGAATGCATTTATGGTGCCAAAATTGAAAACAAATGATATTATTATGTGAATCCGTGTTTGTCCAAATCAACAAAGGTGCATTAATTCTAAAAATGGTAGAAAGAGATGTTTTTCTCATGAAACCAAAGCTTCAATATCATTTATCCCTAATAAGGAGAATGTGTTTATGGTCCCAAATCATGAAAATAAAGGAAATTATTATTTAAATCTGTGTTTGTCCAAATTAACAATGTACATTAATTCTAAAAATGGTAAAAATAGAACTTTTTCTCATGAAACCAAAGCATCAATATCATTTATCCCAATGAGGAGATTGCATTTATGGTGCCCAATTATGAAAAGAAAGGAGATTATTATGTGAATCCATGTTTATCCTAATTGAAAGATGAACTTTAATTCTAAAAATGGCAATAAGAGAAGTTTTTCTTATGAAACCAGAGCTTCAATATCCTTTATCCCAATGAAGAGAATGCATTTATGGTGCCGAATATTGAAAACAAAGGAGATTATTATGTGAATCCGTGTTTGTCCAAATCGACAAACGTACATTAATTTTGGAAATGGTAGAAAGAGATGTTTTTTTGTGAACCTAAAGCATCAATATCATTTATCCCAGTGAGGAGAATGTGTTTATGGTCCCAAATCATGAAAATAAAGGAGATTATTATTTAAATCTGTGTTTGTCCAAATCAACAACCGTATATTAATTCTAGATATGGTAGAAGTAGAAGTTTTTCTCATGAAACTGAAGCATTAATATTGTTTATCCTAATAAGGAGAATGTGTTTATGTTGCCCAACCATGAAAAGAAAAGAGGTTATAATGTGAATCCATGTTCATCCTAAATGAGAGATTAACGTCTATTCTAAAAATGGTAATACGAGAAGTTTTACTTTTGAAGCCAAAGCTTCAATATCATTTATCCCAAAGAGAAGAATGTGTTTATGGTCCTAAATCCTAAAAATAAAGGAGATTATTATTTAAATCTGTGTTTGTCCAAATCGACAGACGTATATTAATTCTAGAAATGGTATAAGTAGAAGTTTTTCTCATTAAAACAAAGCATCAATATCATTTATCCTAATAAGGAGATTGCGTTTATGGTGCCCAATTATTAAAAGAAAGGAGATTATTTTGTGAATCCATATTTATCCCAATTGAAAGACGAACTTTAATTCTAAAAATGGTAAGAAGAAAAGTTTTTCTTATGAAGCCAGAGCTTCAATATCGTTTATCCTAATGAAAAGAATGCATTTATGGCACCCAAAATTGAAAACAAAGGAGATTATTATGTGAATCCGTGTTTGTCCAACTTGACAAAGGTATATTAATTCTAGAAATGGTAGAAAGAGATGTTTTTCTCATGAAACCAAAGCTTCAATATCATTTATCCCAATAAGGAGAATGTGTTTATGGTCTCAAATCATGAAAATAAAGGAGATTATTATTTAAATCCGTGTATGTCCAAATTGGCAACGTACATTAATTCTAAAAATGGTAGAAATAAAAGTTTTTCTCATGAGATCAAAGCATCAATATCATTTATCCCAATAAGGAGAATGTGTTTATGTTGCTCAACCATGAAAAGAAAAAAGGTTATAATGTGAATCCATGCTCATCCCAAATGAGAGGCGAACGTCTATTCTAAAAATGGTAATACGAGAAGTTTTTCTTATAAAACCAAAGCTTCAATATCATTTATCCCAATAAGGAGAATGTGTTTGTGGTCCCAAATCATGAAAATAAAGGAGATTACTATTTAAATCCGCGTTTGTCCAAATTGACAGACGTAAATTAATTCTAGAAATAATAGAAATAAAAGTTTTTCTGATGAAACAAAAGCAACAATATCATTTATCCCAATGAGAAGTTTATGTTTATGGTGCCCAACCATGAAAAGAAAGAAGATTATTATCAAAATCCATGTTTATCCTAATTGAAAGATGAACTTTAATTCTAAAATGGTAATAAGAGAAGTTTTTCTTATGAAACCAAAGCTTCAATATCATTTATCCCAATGAAGAGAATGCGTTTATGGTGCCCACAATTGAAAACAAAGGAGATTATTATGTGAATCCATGTTTGTCCAAATCGACAAAGGTACGTTAATTTTAGAAATGGTAGAAAGAGATGTTTTTCTCATGAAACCAAAGCTTCAATATCATCTATCCTAATGAGGAGAATGTGTTTATGGTAACCAATCATGAAAATAAAGGAGATTATTATTTGAATCCGTGTTTGTCTAAATTGACAACGTACATTAATTCCAAAAATGGTAGAAATAAAAGTTTTTCTCATGAAACCAAAGCATCAATATCATTTATCCTAATGAGGCGAATAAGTTCGTGGTGCCCAATCATGAAAAAAAAAGAGATTATTATGTGAATCCATGTTTATCTTAATTGAAAGAAAAACTTTAATTCGAAAAATGGTGGAAAGGGAAGCTTTTCCTATGAATCAAAATCAACAATATCATTTACCCCAATAAGAAGAATGTGCTTATAGTGCCCAATCATGAAAAAAAAGGAGATTATTATGTGAATCAATGTTTATCCCATTTGAAAGGCAAACTTCAATTCTAAAAATGGCAATAAGAGAAATTTTTCTTATGAATCCAAAGCGTCAATATCATTTATCCTAATGAGGAGAATGTGTTTATAGTGCCTAATCATGAAAAGAAAAAAGATTATTATGTGAATTCGTGTTTGTCCAAATCGACAACCATACATTAATTCTAGAAATGGTGAAAGAGATGTTTTTCTTATGAAGCCAAAGCATCAATATCATTTATCCCAATAAGGAGAATGTGTTTATGATGCCTAATCACGAAAAGAAAAGAGATTATTATGTGAATCCATGCTTATCCTAATTGAAATGCGAACTTCGATTCTAAAAATGGTAACAAGAGAAGTATTTCTTATGAAATCAAACCATCAGTATCATTAATCCCAATGAGGAGAATATGTTTATGGTGCCCAATCATGAAAATAAAGGAGATTATTATGTCAATCCAAGTTTGTCCCATTTGAAAGACGAACTATAATTCTAAAAATGCTAGAATGAGAAGTTTTTCTTATGAATCCAAAGCATCAATATCATTTATCCCAATAAGGAGAATGTGTTTACGGTAG
This sequence comes from Adansonia rubrostipa, assembly GCA_038381775.1. Taxonomy (NCBI): domain Eukaryota; kingdom Viridiplantae; phylum Streptophyta; class Magnoliopsida; order Malvales; family Malvaceae; genus Adansonia; species Adansonia rubrostipa. The sequence continues at coordinate 32,263 of JBBYHM010096526.1, read as the reverse complement.
CCAATCATGAAAGGAAAGGAGATTATTATGTGAATCTAGGTTTATCTCATTGAAAGATGAAATTTAATTTTAAAAATGGTAGAAAGAGAAGTTTTTCCCACGAATCCAAAGCATCAATATCATTAATCCTAATGAGAAGAATGTGTTTATAGTGCTCAATCATGAAAGGAAAGGAGATTATTATTTGAATCTATGTTTATCCTAATTGAAAGGCAAACTTTAATTGTAAAATTGGTATAAAGAGAAGTTTTTCTTATGAATCCAAAACATCAATATCATTTATCCTAATAAGGAGAATTTGTGTATGGTGCCCAATAATGAAAAAAAGGGAGATTATTATGTGAATCCATGTTTTATCTCAATTTAAAGATGAACTTCAACTCTAAAAGTGGTAGAAAGAGAAGTTTTTCTTATGAATACAAAGCATCAATATCATTTATCCTAGTGAGAGGAATGTGTTTATGGTGCCTAATCATGATAAGAAAGGAGATTGTTAAGTGAATCTGTGTTTTTCCAAATCAATAGATGAACATTGATTCTAAAAACGGTAGAAAGAAAAGTTTTTCCCGTGAAACCAAAGCATCAATATCATTTATCCCAATGAGAAGAATGTGTCTATGATGCCCAATCTTAAAAGAAAAGAGATTATTATGTGAATCTAGGTTTATTGCAAATGAAAGATGAACTTTAATTCTAAAAATGGTAGAAAGAGAAGCTTTTCTTATGAACACAAAGCATCAATATCATTTATCCCAATAAGAAGAATGCATTTACGGTGGCCAATCATGAAAAGAAAGGAGATTATTATGTGAATCCATGTTTGTCCAAATCGATAGACATACATTAATTCTAAAAATGGTAGAAAGAGATGTTTTTCTTATGAAACCAAAGCATCAATATCATTTATCCCAATGAATAGAATGTGTTTATGGTGCCCAATCATGAAAGGAATGGAGATTATTATGGGAATCTAGGTTTATCGCAATTGAAAGACGAACTTCAATTCTAAAAATGGTAGAAAGAGAAGTTTTTCTTACGAAACTAAAGCATCAATATCATTTATCCCAATGAGAAGAATGTGCTTATGGTGCCCAATAATAAAAATAAAAGAGATCATTATGTCAATCCGTGCTTGTCCATATTGACTGATGAACATTAATTCTAAAAATGGAAGAAATAGATTTTTTCTTGTGAAACCAAAGCATCAATATCATTTATCCCAATGAGGAGAAGATATGTTTTTCTTATGAAACCAAAGCATCAATATCATTTATCCCAATGAAGAGAATGTGTTTATGGTGCCCAATCATGAAAGGAATAAAGATTATTATGGGAATCTAGGTTTATCGCAATTGAAAGACGAACTTCAATTCTAAAAATGGTAGAAAGAGAAGTTTTTCTTATGAAACTAAAGCATCAATATCATTTATCCTAATGAGGAGAATGTGTTTATGGTGCCCAATAATGAAAATAAAAGAGATTATTATGTCAATCCGTGCTTGTCCATATTGATTGATGAACATTAATTCTAAAATTGGAAGAAATAGATTTTTTCTTGTGAAACCAAAGCATCACTATCATTTATCCCAATAAGGAGAATGTGTTTATGGTGCCCAATCATGAAAAGAATGAAGATTATTATGTGAATCCCTGGTTATATAAATCGATAGATGAACAATAATTCTAAAAAAGGTAGAAATAGAAGTTTTTCTTATGAAACCAAAGCATCAATAGCATTTATCCGAATGAGGAAAATGTGTTTGTGGTGCCCAATCATGAAAATAAAAGAGATTATTATGTGAATCCATCATTGTCCACATCAGCATGTGAAAACTATTTCTAAGAATGGCAGAAATAGGACTTTTTCTTATGAAACCAACACATCAATATCATTTATCCCAAAGAGTAGATTACGTTTATGGAGCCCAATCATGAAAAGAAAGGAGATTATTATGTGAATCCAGGTTTTATCCTAGTGGAAGGACAAACTTCAACTCAAAAAATGGTAAAAAAATTTTTTTTTTCTTATGAAACCAAAGCATTAATTTTATTTATCCCAATGAGGAGAAAGTGTTTACGGTGTGCAATAATGAAAATAAAGGAGATTATTATGTTAATCCACGTTTGTCCACATCGACAGATTAACATTAATTCTAAAAATGGTAGAAAGAGAAGTTTTTCTTATGAAACCAAAGCATCAATAGCATTTATCCCAATGAGGAGAATATGTTTATGGTGCCCAATCATGAAAATAAAGGAGATTACTATGTGAATATGTGTTTGTCAAAATTGACATACGAACATTAATTCTAAAAATGGTAGAAATAGAAGTTTTTCTTATGAAACAAAAGCATCAATATCATTTATCCCACTGAGGAGATTGTGTTTATGGTGCCTAATCATGAAAAAAAAGGAGATCATTATGTCAATCTAGGTTTATCATGATTGAAAGATGAACTTCAATTCTAAAAATGGTAGAAAGAGAAGTTTTTCTTATGAAACCAAAGCTCCAATACCATTTATCCCAACAAGGAGATTGTGTTTATGATGCCCAATCATAAAAAGAAAGGAGATTATTATGTGAATCCATGTTTATCCCAATTGAAAGATGAACTTTAATTCTAAAAATGGCAATAGGAGAAGTTTTTCTTATGAAACTAAAGCATCAATATCATATATCCCAATGAAGAGAACATGTTTATGGTCCCCAATCATGAAAAGAAAGGAGATTATTATGTGAATTCGTGTTTGTCCAAATCAATAGATGTACATTAATTCTAAAAATGGTAGAAAGAGATGTTTTTCTTATGAAACCAAAGCATCAATATCATTTATCCCAATAAAGAGAATGTGTTTATGGTGCTCTATCATGAAAGGAATAGAGATTATTATGTGAATCTAGGTTTATCGCAATTGAAAGACGAACTTCAATTCTAAAAATGGTAGAAAGAGAAGTTTTTCTTGTGAAAGCAAAGCATCAATATCATTTATCCCAATGAGGAGAATGTGTTTATGGTGCCCAATAATGAAAATAAAAGAGATTATTATGTCAATCTGTGTTTGTCCACATTGATAGATGAACATTAATTCTAACAATGGAAGAAATAATTGTTTTTCTTATGAAACCAAAGCATCAATATCATTTATCCCAATGAGGAAAATGTGTTTATGGTGCTCAATCATGAGAAGAATGGAGATTGTTATGTGAATCCATGTTTGTCTAAATTGATAGATGAACATTAATTCTAAAAATGGTAGAAATAGAAGTTTTTCTTATGAAACCAAAGTGTCAATATCATTTATTCGAATGAGGAGTATGTGTTTATGGTGCCCAATCATGAAAATAAATGGTATTATTATGTGAATCCATGCTTGTCCACATCAACAGATGAAAATTAATTCTAAGAATGGTAGAAATAGTAGTTTTTCTTATGAAACCAAAGCATCAATATCATTTATCACAAAGTGGAAATTGTGTTTATGGTGCCCAATCGTGAAAAGAAATGAGATTATTATATAAATCTAGGTTTATCGCAATCGAAAGATGAACTTCAATTCTAAAAATGGTAGAAAGAGAAGTTTTTCTTATGAAACCAAAGCACCAATATCATTTATCCCAACGGGGAGATTGCGTTTATGATGCCCAATCATGAAAAGAAAAGAGATTATTATATGAAACTAGGTTTATCCCAGTAGAAAGATGAACTTTAAGATGAGCTTCAAATCTAAAAATGGTAATAAGAGAAGTTTTTCTTATGAAACCAAAGCATCAATATCATTAATCCTAAAGAGGAGAATGTGTTTATGGTGCCCAATCATGAAATGAAAGAAGATTATTTTGTGAATCTATGTTTATCTCAATTGAAAAATAAACTTCAATTCTAAAAATGGCAGAAAGAGAAGTTTTTCTTATGAATACAAAGCAATATCATTTATCCCAATGAGGGGAATGTGTTTATGGTGCCTAATCATGATAAAAAAGGAGATTATTATGTGAATCTGTGTTTGTCCAAATCGATAGATGAAAATTAATTCTAAAAATGGTAGAAAGAGAAGTTTTTCTGATAAAACCAAAGCATCAATATCATTTATTCCAATGAGGAGAATGTGTTTATGATGCCCAATCATGAAAAGAAAGAAGATTATTATGTGAATCCATGTTTATCACAAATAAAAGATGAACTTCGATTCTAAAAATGGTAGAAAGAGAAGTTTTTCTTACGAAACCAAAGCTTTAATATCATTTATCCCAATGAGGAGAATGTGTTTATGGTGCCCAATCTTAAAAAGAAAGGAGATTATTATGTCAATGCATGTTTATTCCAATTCAAAAACGAACTTCAATTCTAAAAATGGTAGAAAGAGAAGCTTTTCTTATAAATACAAAGCATCAATATCATTTATCGCAATGAGGAAAATGTGTTTACAGTACCAAATCATGAAAAGAAAAGAGATTATTATGTGAATCCATGTTTGTCCAAATTGATAGATGTACATTAATTCTAAAAATAATAGGAAGAGATGTTTTTCTTATGAAACCAAAGCATCAATATCATTCATCCCAAAGAAAAGAATGTATTTATGGTACTCATCACGAAAGGAATAGAGATTATTATGTGAATTCAGGTTTAACACAATTGAAAGATAAACTTCAATTATAAAAATGTTAGAAAGAGAAGTTTTTCTTGCGAAACAAAAGCATCAATATTTTTTATCCCAATGGGGAGAATGTGTTTATGGTGCCCAATAATGAAAATAAAGGAGATTATTATGTCAACCCGTGTTTGTCAACGTTAACAGATGAACATTAATTCTAAAAATGGAAGAAATAGATGTTTTTCTTGTGAAACCGAAGCATCAATATCATTTATCCCAACGAGAAGAATGTGTTTATGATGCCCAATCATAAAGAAAAAGGAGATTATTATGTGAATCCATGTTTATCCCAATTGAAAGATGAACTTCAATTCCAAAAATGGTTAAAAGAGAAGTTTTCTTATGAAACTAAAGCATCAATCTCATCTGTCCCAATAAGGAGAATTTATTTATGGTGCCAAATCATGAAAATAAAATAGATTATTATGTGAATCCGTGTTTGTCTAAATCGACAGATGAATATTAATTCTAAAAATGGTAAAAATAGAAGTTTTTCCTTGGAAACCAAAGCATCAATATCATTTATTCAAATGCGAGAAATGTGTTTATGATGCCCAATCATGAAAAGAAAAAAGATTATTATGTGAATCCATGTTTATACTAATGAAAAGATGAACTTCAATTCAAAAAATGGTAATAAGAGAAGTTTTACTTATGAAAGAATCATTATCATTTACCTCAATAAGGAGAATATGTTAATAGTGCCCAATCATGAAAATAAAGGAGATTTTTATGTCAATCTGCGTTTATCCAAATCGATAGATGAACATTAATTCTAAATATGGTCGAAATAAAAGCTTTTCATATGAAACCAAAGCATCAATATCATTTATCCTAATGAGAAGAATGTGTTTATGGTGCCCAATCATAAAAAAAAAAAAGATTACTTTGTAAATCCAGGTTTATCCCATTGAAAGACAAACTTCGATTCCAAAAATGATACTAAAAAAAGTTTTTCATATGAAAACAAAGCATCAATATCATTAATCCCAACAAGTAGAGTGTGTTTATGATGCCCAATCATGAAAAGAAAAGAGATTATTATATGAATCCATGTTTAGCCTAATCGAAAGATGAACTTTAATTCTAAAAATGGTAATAAGAGAAGTTTTTCTTATGCAGAGCTTCAATATCATTAATCCCAATGAGGAGAAGGTGTTTACGGTACCCAATCATGAAAAGAAAGGAGATTATTATGTTAATCCATGTTTATCCCAAATTGAAATATGAACTTTTATTCCAAAAATGGTAATAAGAGAAGTTTTTCTTATGAAACCAAAGCATCAATATCATTAATCCTAACGAGGAGACTATGTTTATGGTGCCCAATCATGAAAAGAAATGAGATTATTATGTGAATCTAGGTTTACCCCAATAAGAAGATGAACTTCAATTCTAAAAATAGTAGAAAGAGAAGTTTTTCTTATGAGACCAAAGCATCAATCTCATTTATCCCAAGAAAGAGAATGGGTTTAGGGTGCCCAATCATGAAAATAGAGATTATTATGTGAATCCGTGCTTGTCTAAATCGACAAACAAACATTAATTCTAAAAATGGTAGAAATAAAAGTTTTTCCTTGGAAACCAAAGCATCAATATCACTTATCCCAAAGAGGAGAATGTGTTTATGATGCCCAATCATAAAGAGAAAGGAGATTATTATGTGAATCCATGTTTATCCCAACTAAAAGATGAACTTTAATTCTAAAAATGGTAATAAAAGAAGTTTATCTTATGAAACCAAAGCATCAATAACCTTTATCCCAAAGAGGAGATTATGTTTATGATGCCTAATCATGAAGAGGAAGGGGACTACTATGTGAATCCATGTTTATCCCAATTGAAAGATGAACTTCAATTCTAAAAATAGTAATAAGAGAAGTTTTTCTTATGAAACCAAAGAATCAGTATCATTTATCAAAATGAGGACAATGCGTTTATGGTGCCCAATCATGAATAGAGAGGAGATTATTATGTGAACCCATGCATATCCTAATCGTAAGACGATATTCAATTCTAAAAATAAAAGATGAACTTTAATTCTAAAAATGGTAATAAAAGAAGTTTATCTTATGAAACCAAAGCATCAATAACCTTTATCCCAAAGAGGAGATTATGTTTATGATGCCTAATCATGAAGAGGAAGGGGACTACTATGTGAATCCATGTTTATCCCAATTGAAAGATGAACTTCAATTCTAAAAATAGTAATAAGAGAAGTTTTTCTTATGAAACCAAAGCATCAGTATCATTTATCAAAATGAGGACAATGCATTTATGATGCCCAATCATGAATAGAAAGGAGATTATTATGTGAACCCATGCATATCCTAATCGTAAGACGATATTCAATTCTAAAAATGGTAATAAGAGAGGTTTTTTTTATGAATTCAAAGCATCAATATCATTTATCCCGTTAAGGAGAGTGTGTTAATGGTGCCCAATAATGAAAATAAAAGAGATTATTATGTGAATTCATTTTTGTCCAAATCGACGGATGAACATTAATAAAAAAATGGTAGAAAGAGAAGTTTTTCTTACGAAGCCAAAGCATCAATATCATTTATCCCAATGAGAAAAATGTGTTTATGGTGCCAATTTTGAAAATAAAGAGGATTATTTTTTGAATCTGTGTTAGCTCAATTGAAAGACGAACTTCAATTCTAAAAATGGTAGAATGAAGTTTTTCTTATGAAACCAAAGCATCAATATCATTTATCCCAATGTGGAGAATATGCTTATGGTGCCAAATCATGAAAATAAAGGACATTATTATGTGAATCCATGTTTGTCCAAATCGACAGACGTACATTAATTAGAAAAATGGTAGAATGAGATTTTTTCTTATGAAACCAAAGCATCAATATCATTTATCCCAATGAGTAGAATATGTTTATGGTGCCCAATTATGAAAATAAAGGAGATTATTATGTGAATCCATATTTGTCCAAATTGATAAATGAACATTAATTCTAAAAATGGTAGAAAGAGACATTTTTCTTATGAGGCAAAAGCATCAATCATTTATCCCAATGAGGAGAATGTTTTTATAGTGGTCAATCATGAAAACAAAGGAAATTATTATGTAAATCTGCATTTGTCCAAATTGATCGATGAACATTAATTCTAAAAATGGTAGAAATAGATGTTTTGCTTATGAAACCAATGCATCAATATCATTTAGCCCAATGAGGGGATTATTATTATGGTGCCCAATCATGAAAAGAAAAGAAATTATTATGTGAATCCGTCTCTGCCCAAATCAACAGACATACATTAATTCTAAAAATGTAGAAAGAGATGTTTTTTCTTATGAAACCATAGCATCAATATCATTTATCCCTATAAGGAGAATGTGTTTATGGCACCCAATCATGAAAAGAATGGAGATTATTATGTGAATCCATGTTCACCAAAATCGATAGATGAACATTAATTCTAGAAATGGTAGAAATAGAAGTTTTTCTTATGAAACCAAAGCATCAATATCATTTATCTCAATGAGGAGAATGTATTTATGGTGTCCAATATTGTAAATAAAAGAGATTGTTATGTGAACCCATGCTTATCACAATTGAAAGACAAACTTCAATTCTAAAAATGGTAGAAAGTGAAGTTTTTCTTACGGAACCAAAGCTTCAATATCACTTATCCCAATGAGGAGATTATGTTTAAGGTGCCTAATCATGAAAATAAAAGAGATTATTATGTGAATCTGTGTTTGTCCAAATCGATAGATGAATATTAATTCTAAAAATGGTAGAAATAGAAGATTTTCACATGAAACCAAGGCATTGGTATCACTTATCCAACTGATGAGATTGTGTTTATGGTGCCCAATCATGAAAAGAAAGAAGATTATTATGTGAATCTAGGTTTATCACAATTGAAAGATGAATTTCAATTCTAAAAATGTTTTCTTAAGAAATTAAACCATCAATACCATTTACCCAAATGAGGGGAATGTGTTCATGGTGCCCAATCATGAAAAAAAAAGGGATTGTTATGTGAATCCAGGTTTATCCCAATTGAAAGGTGAACTACAATTCTAAAAATGGTAGAAAGAGATGTTTTTCTCATGAAACCAAAGCATTAATATCATTTATCCCAATGAGGAGAATATGTTTATGGTGCCAAATCATTGAAAGAAAGGAGATTATTATGTGAATTCGAGTTTTTCCAAATCGATAGACGAACTTTAGTTCTAAAAATAGTAAAAAGAGAAGTTTTTCTTATGAAATCAAAGCATCAATATCATTTATGCCAATAAGGTGATTGTGTTTATGGTTCCTAATCATAAAAAGGAAAAAGATTATTATGTGAATCTAGCTTTGTCCTAGTTGACAGACAAACTTCAATTCTAGAAATAGTAGAAAGAAAAGTTTTTCCTATAAAACCAAAGCATCATATCATTTATCCCAATAAAGAGAATGTGTTTATGGTGCCCAATCATAACAAGAAAGGAGATTATTATGTGAATCCATGTTTGTCTAAATCAATAAATAAATATTAATTCTAAAAGTGGTAGAAAAAGAAGCTTTTCTTATGAAACCAAAGCATCAATATCATTTATCCCAATGAGGAGAATGTGTTTATGGTCTCCAATCATGAAAGGAAAGGAGATTATTATGTGAATCTAGTTTTATCCCAATTGAAAGATGAATTTCAATTCTAAAAATGGTAGAAAGAGAGTTTTTTCTTATGAAACCAAAGTATTAATATCATCTATCCTAAAGAGAAGAATGTGTTTATGGTGCCCAATCTTGAAAAGAAAAGAGATTATTATGTGAATCCAGGTTTATCCCAATTGAAAGATGAATTTCAATTCTAAAAATGGTAGAAAAAGAGGTTTTCCTTATGAAACCAATGCATCAATATCATTTATCCCAACAAGGGGAATGTGTTTATGGTGCCCAATATTGAAAAGAAGGGAGACTATTATATGAATCTATGCTTATCCCAATTGAAAGTCAAACTTCAATTCTAAAAATAATAGAAAGTGAAGTTTTTCTTGTGAAACCAAAGCATCAACATCATTTATCCCAATGAGTAGAATGTGTTTATGGTGCCCAATCTTGAAAAGAATAGAGATTATTATGTGAATCCGTGTTTGTCTAAATCTATAGATGAACATTAATTCTAAAATGGTAAAAATAAAAGTTTTTCTTATGAAACCAAAGCATTAATATCATTTATCCAAATAAGTAGATTGTGTTTATGGTGTCAAATCCCAAAAAGAAAGGAGATTATTATGTGAGTCCAGGTTTATCCTAATTAAAAGATGAAGTTTAATTCTAAAAATGGTAGAAAGAAAAGTTTTTCTTATGAAACCAAAGTATTAATAGCATTTATCCCAATGAAAAAAATGTGTTTAAGGTGCCCAATCATGAAAACAAAAGAGATTACTATGTGAATCCAGGTTTATCCTAATTGAAAGACAAACTTTAATTCTAAAAATGATGGAAAGTGAAGTTTTTCTTATGAAACCAGAGCATCAATATCATTTATCACAATGAGGAGAATGTGTTTGTGGTGCCCAATATTGAAAATAAAGGAGATTATTATGTGAATGCATGTTTGTCCAAATCGACAGATGTATGTTAATTCTAAAAATGGTAGAAACAGATATTTTTCTTATGAAACTGAAGTATCAATATCATTTATCCCAATAAGAAGAATGTGTTTATGGTGCCCAATATTGAAAATAAAGGAGATTATTATGTGAATCTGTGTTTGTCCAAATCGACAGACGTACATTAATTCTAAAAATAGTACAAAGAGGTGTTTTTTTTATGAAACCAAAGTATCAATATCATTTATCCCAATGAAGAGAATGCGCTTATAGTGCCAGTGATGAAAAGAAGGGGTTTATTATGTGAATCCATGCTTGCCCAAATCGATAGACATACATTAATTCTAAAAACGGTAGAAATAGATGTTTTTCTTATGAAACCAAAGCATCAATATCATTTATCCCAATGAGGAGAATGTGTTTACGGTGCCCAATATTGAAAATAAAGGAGATTATTATGTGAACCCATGCTTCTCACAATTGAAAGATGAATTTACATCCTAAAAATGGTAGAAAGTGAAGCTTTTCTTATGGAACCAATGCTTCAATATCACTTATCTCAATGAGAAGATTGGGTTTATGGTGCCCAATCATGAAAATAAAAGAGATTATTATGTGAATCCATGTTTGTACAAATCGATAGAAGAACATTAATTCTAAAAATGGTAAAAATAAAGTTTTTCATATGAAACCAAAGCATCGATATCACTTATCCAAATAAGGAGATTGTGTTTATGGTGCCCAATCATGAGAAGAAAGGAGATTATTATGTGAATCCAGGTTTATCCTAATTAAAAGACAAACTTCAATTCTAAAAACGGTAGAAAGAGAAGTTTTTCTTATGAAACCACATTAATATCATTTATCCTAATGAGGAGAATACGTTTATGGTGCCCAATCATGAAAATAGAGGAGATTATTATGTGAATCCGTGTTTGTCTAAATTGACAGATGTACATTAATTCTAAAAATGGTAGATAGAGATGTTTTCTTTATGAAACCAAAGTACTAATATCATTTATCCTAATAAGGACAATGTGTTTATGGTGCCTAATCATGAAACGGAAGGAGATTATTATGTGAATCTAGGTTTATCCTAATTGAAAGACGAATTTTAATTCTAAAAATGGTAGCAAGAGTTGTTTCTCTTATGAAACGAAAGCATCAATATCATTTATCCAAATAAGGAGAATGTGTTCATGGTTTCCAATCTTGAAAAAAAAAGGGGATTGTTATGTGAATCTAGGTTTATCCCAATTCAAAGGTGAACTACAATTCTAAAAATGGTAGAAAGTGATGTTTTTCTCATGAAACTAAAGCATCAATATCATTTATCCCAACGAGGAGAATGTGTTTATGGTGCCCAATCATGAAAAGAAAGGAGATTATTATGTGAATCTAGGTTTATCCTAATTAAAAGATGAATTACAATTCTAAGAATGTTTTCTTATGAAACCAAACCATCAATATCATTTACCCAAATGAGGGGAATATGTTCATGGTGCCCAATCATGAAGAAAAGGGGATTGTTATGTGAATCCAGGTTTATCCCAATTAAAAGGTGAACCACAATTCTAAAAACAGTAGAAAAAGATGTTTTTCTCATGAAACCAAAGCATCAATATCATTTATCCCAATGAGAAGAATACATTTATGGTGCCAAATCATTGAAAGAAAGGAGATTGTTATGTGAATCCGTGTTTGTCCAAATCAATAGATGAACTTCAATTCTAAAAATAGTAAAAAGAGAAGTTTTTCTTATGAAACCAAAGCATCAATGTCATTTATGCCAATAAGGTGATTGTGTTTATGGTTCCTAATCATAAAAAGGAAGAAGATTGTTATGTGAATCTAACTTTGTCCTAGTTGAAAGACAAACTTCAATTCTAGAAATAGTAAAAAGAAAAGTTTTTCCTATAAAACCAAAGCATCAATATCATTTATTCCAATGAAGAGAATGTGTTTATGGTCCCCAATCATGAAAAAAAGGGAGATTATTATGTGAATCCAGTTTTATCCCAGTTGAAAGACGAATTTCAATTCTAAAAGTGGTAGAAAGAGAGGTTTTTCCTATGAAACCAAAGTATTAATATCATCTATCCTAATGAGGAGAATGTGTTTATGGTGCCTAATCATGAAAATAAAGGAGATTATTATGTGAATCCAGGTTTATCCCAATTGAAAGATGAATTTCAATTCTAAAAATGGTAGAAAGAGAGGTTTTTCTTATGAAACCAATGCATAATATCATTTATCCCATGAGGGGAATGTGTTTATAGTGCCCAATATTGAAAATAAAGGAGATTATTATGTGTTGTCCAAATCGACAGATGTACGTTAATTCTAAAAATGGTAGAAAGAGATATTTTTCTTATGAAACTGAAGCATCAATATCATTTATCCCAATAAGAAGAATGCGCTTATGGTGCTATTGATGAAAGGAAGGGGGATTATTATGTGAATCCATGTTTGCCCAAATCGATAGACATACATCAATTCTAAAAATGGTAGAAAGAGATGTTTTTCTTATGAAACCAAAGCATCAATATCATTTATCCCAATAAGGAGAATGTGCTTATGGTGCTATTGATGAAAAGAAGGGGGATTATTATGTGAATCCATGTTTGCCCAAATCGACAGACATACATTAATTCTTAAAATGGTAGAAAGTGAAGTTTTTCTTATGAAACTAAAGCATCAATATCATTTATCCCAATAAGGAGAATGTGTTTATGGTGCCCAATATTGAAAATAAAGGAGATTATTATGTGAACCCATGCTTCTCACAATTCAAAGATGAATTTCCATCCTAAAATTGGCAGAAAGTGAAGCTTTTCTTATGGAACCAATGCTTCAATATCACTTATCTCAATGAGGAGATTGGGTTTATGGTGCCCAATCATGAAAATAAAAGAGATTATTATGTGAATCCATGTTTGTGCAAATCGATAGATGAACATTCATTCTAAAAATGGTAGAAATAAAGTTTTTCATATGAAACCAAAGCATCGATATCACTTATCCAAATAATGAGATTATGTTTATGGTGCCCAATCATGAGAAGAAAGGAGATTATTATGTGAATCCAAGTTTATCCTAATTAAAAGACAAACTCCAATTCTAAAAACGGTAGAAAGAGAAGTTTTTCTTATAAAACCACATTAATATCATTTATCCCAATGAGAAGAATGCGTTTATGGTGCCCAGTCATGAAAATAGAGGAGATTATTTTGTGAATCCGTGTTTGTCCAAATCGAAAGATGTACATTAATTCTAAAAATGGTAGATGGAGATGTTTTCCTTATGAAACGAAAGTACTAATATCATTTATCCTAATGAGGACAATGTGTTTATGGTGCCTAATCATGAAACGAAAGGAGATTATTATATGAATCTAGGTTTATCCTAATTGAAAGACGAATTTTAATTCTAAAAATGGTAGCAAGAGATGTTTCTCTTATGAAACCAAAGCATCAATATCATTTATCCAAATGAGGAGAATGTGTTCATGGTGTCCAATCTTGAAAAAAAGGGGATTGTTATGTGAATCTAGGTTTATCCCAATTGAAAGGTGAATTACAATTCTAAAAATGGTAGAAAGTGATTTTTTTCTCATGAAACTAAAGCATCAATATCATTTATCCCAATGAGGAGAATATGTTTATGGTGCCAAATCATGAAAAGAAATGAGGTTATTATGTGAATCCGTGTTTGTCAAAATCGATCGACGAAGTTCAATTCTAAAAATGGTAGCAAGAGAAGTTTTTCTTATGAAACCAAAGCATCAATATCATTTATGCTAATAAAGTGATTGTGTTTATGGTTCCTAATCATGAAAAGAAAGAAAATTATTATGTGAATATAACTTTATCCTAGTTGAAAGATGAACTTCAATTCTAGAAATAGTAGGAAGAGAAGTTTTTTTAATGAAACCAAAGCATTAATATCATTTATACCATCGAGTAGAATGCGCTTATGGTGCCCAATCATGAAAAGAAAGGAGATTATTATGTGAATCCATGTTTATCCTAATTGAAAGATGAACTTCAATTCTAAAAATAGTAATAAGAGAAGCTTTTCTTATGAAACCAAAGCATCAATATCATTAATCCCAATGAGGAGAATGTGGTTATGGTGCCCAATGATGAAAAAAAAGGAGATTATTATATGAATCCATGTTTATCTCAATTGAAAGATGAACTTTAATTCTAAAAATGATAGAAAGAGAAGTTCTTCTTATGAATCTGAAGCATCAATATCATTTATCCCAAAAAGGAGAATGTGTTGATGGTGCCTAATCATAAAAAAAAAAGAGATTATTATGTGAATCCATGTTTATCCCAATTGAAAGATGAACTTCAATTCTAAAAATGGTAATAAGAGAAGTTTTCTCTTATGAAATCGTAGCCTTAATATCATTTATCCTAATGAGGAGAATGTGTTTATGTTGAACAATATAGAAAATAAAGAAGATTATTATGTGAATTCGTGTTTGTCCAAATCAACAAACGTACATTAATTATAAAAATGGTAGAAAGAGATGTTTTTCTTATGAAACTAAAGCATCAATATAATTTATCCTAATGAGGAGAATGTGTTTATGGTGCCCAATCAGAAAAAGAAAAGAGATTATTATGTGAATCCATGTTTATGCCAATTGAGAGACAAACTTCAATTCTTAAAATGGTAGAAAGAGAAGTTTTCCATATGGAACCAAAGTATCAATATCATTTATCCTAATGAGGAGAATGTGGTTATGGTGCCCAATCATGAAAACAAAGGTGATTATTACGTGAATATACTTTTGTCCAATCAATCGATAAACATTAATTCTAAATATGGTAGAAACATAAGTTTTTCCTATGAAACCAAAGCATTAATATCATTTATCCCAATTAGTAGAATGTGTTTATGGTGCCCAATCTTGAAAAGAATGAAGATTATTATGTGAATCCATGTTTGTCTAAATCGATAGATGAACATTAATTCTAAAAGGATAGAAATAGAAGTTTTCTTATGAAACTGAAGCATCAATATCATTTATCCTAATGAGGAGATTGTGTTTATAGTGCACAATCATGAAAAGAAAGGAGATTATTATGTGAATCCAAGTTTATCCTAATTGAAAAATGAACTTCAATTCTAAAAATGGTAGAAAGAGAAGATTTTCATATGGAACCAAAGCATCAATATCATTTATCCCAATAAGGAGAATGCGGTGCCCAATCATGGAAAGAAATGAGATTATTATGTGAATCCATGTTTTTCCCAATTGAAAGACCAACTTCAATTATAAAAATGGTAGAAAGAGAAGTTTCTCTTATGAAACCAAAGAATCAATATCATTTATCCAATTAAGGAGAATATGTTTATGGAGTCCAATATTGAAAAGAAAGGAGATTATTATGTGAATCCATGCTAATCCCAATTGAAAGATGAACTTTAATTCTAAAAATGAAAGAAAGAGAAGTTATTTTTTTTGAAATCAAAGCATCGATATCATTTATCCTAATGAGGAGAATATGTTTATGGTGCCCAATCATGAAAATAAAGGAGATTATTACGTGAATTCATGTTTGTCCAAATCCATAGACGTACATCAAGTCTAATAATGGTAGAAAGAGAAGTTTTTCTCAGAAAACAAAAGCATCAATATCATTTATCCCTATATGGAGAATGTGTTTATAGTGCCTAAACACGAAAAGCATTGAGATTATTATGTGAATCGGTGATTGTCTAAATTGATAGATGCACATTAATTCTAAAAATTGTAGAAATAGATGTTTTTCTTATTAAACCAAAGCATCAATATTATTTATCCCAATGAGGAAATTATGTTTATGGTGCCCAATCATGAAAAGAAAGAAGATTATTATGTGAATTCATGGTTGCCCAAATCAAAAGACGAACTCCAATTCTAAAAATGGTATAAAGAGATGTTTTTCTTATGAAACCAAAGCATCAATATCATTTATCCCAATAAGGTGAATGTGTTTATGGTGCCCAATCTTAAAAAGCACGAAGATTATTATTTGAATCCGTGCTTGTCTAAGTCGATAGATGAACATTAATTCTAAAATGGTAGAAAGTGAAGTTTTTCTCATGAAACCAAAGCATCAATATCATTTATCCTAATGAAGAGAATGCATTTATGGTGCCCAATCATGAAAAGAAATGAGATTATTATGTGAATCCATGCTTTTCCCAACTGAAAGACCAACTTTAATTTTAAAAATGGTAGAAAGAGAAATTTTTCTTATGAAACCAAAGCCTCAATATCATTTATCCCAATGAAGAGAATGTGTTTATGGTGCCGATATTGAAAATAAAAGAGATTATTATGTGAATCCGTGCTTATCCCAATTGAAAGATGAACTTCAATTCTAAAAATGGTAGAAAGTGAAGTTCTTTTTATGAAACCAAAGCATCAATATCATTTATCCTAATGAGCATAATGTGTTTATAGTGCCCAATCATGAAAATAAAGGAGATTTTTTTTTTGAATCCATGTTTGTCCAAATCAACAAACACATTAATTCTAAAAATGGCAGAAGGAGATGTTTTTCTTATGACACTAAAGCATCAATATCATTTATCCCAATGAGGAGAATTTGTTTATGGTGCTCGATAATAAAAATAAAAAAGATTATTATGTGAATCCATTTTTGTCCAAATCGACAAATGAACATTAATTGAAAAAATGGTAAAAAGAGAAGTTTTTCTTGTGAAGCCAAAGCATCAATATCATTTATCCCAATGAGGAGAATGTGTTTATGGTGCCCAATTTTGAAAATAAAGAAGATTATTTTATGAATCTGTGCTTATCCCAATTGAAAGATGAACTTCAATTCTAAAAATAGTAGAAAGTGAAGTTTTTCTTATGAAACCAAAGCATCAATATCTTTGATCCCAATGTAAAGAATGTTTTTATAGTGGCCAATCACGAAAAAAAAGTAGATTATCATGTGAATCTATGTTACTCTAAATCGATAAATGAACATTAATTCTAAAAATGGTAGAAATAGATGTTTTGCTTATAAAACCAATGCATCAGTATCATTTATGCCAATGAGGAGATTATGATTATCGTGCCCAATCATGAAAAGAAAAGAAATTATTATGTGAATCTGTGTTTGTCCAAATCAACAGACGTACATTAATTCTAAAAATGTAGAAAAAAAATTTAATTGTTTTAATTTGATGCCTACTTTATTATTATTTTTCTTTTATAATTGGCCGGTCCTTAATTTGATGGCACTTTTGACAATACCTTCCTTCCTTCCTTCTTTTTCATGGATGAAAACTTCTTGTCTAGTAACATGGCCTATTTAAAGTTAAAGCTCCCCGCAAAAGTTCAAAACTTATTAAAGGGTTTGAAAAAACAAAAATCTCAAACCAAAGTATCAATATCATTTATTCCAATGAGGAAAATGTGTTTATGGTGCGCAATCATGAAAAGAATGGAGATTATTATGTGAATCTGTGTTTGCCCAAATCGATAGATGAACATTAGTTCTAGAAATGGTAGAAATATAAGTTTTTCTTATGAAACCAAAGCATCAATATCATTTATCCCAATGAGGAGAATATGTTTGTGGTGCCCAATATTGAAAATAAAAGAGATTATTATGTGAACCCATGCTTGTCACAATTGAAAGATGAACTTCAATTCTAAAAATGGTTTAAAGTGAAGTTTTTCTTATGGAACCAAAGCTTCAACATCACTTACCCCAATGAGATTGTGTTTATGGTGCCTAATCATGAAAATAAAAGAGAGTATTTTGTGAATCCGTGTTTGTCCAAATCGATAGATGAACATTAATTCTAAAAATGATAGAAATAAAAGTTTTTCATATGAAACCAAAGCATCGATATCACTAATCCAAATGAGGAGATTGTGTTTATGGTGCCCAATCATGAAAAGAAAGGAGATTATTATGTGAATTCAGGTTTATCCCAATTAAAAAACAAACTTTAATTCTAAAAACGGTAGAAAGAGAAGTTTTTCTTATGAAACCAAAGCATCAATATCATTTATCCCAACGAGGAGAATGTGTTTATGGTGCCCAGTCACATAAATAAAGGAGATTGCTATGTGAATCCGTATTTGTCCAAATTGACAAACGTACATTAATTCTAAAATGGTAGATGAATATGTTTTTCTTATGAAATCAAAATACTAATATCATTTATCCTAATGAGGAGTATGTGTTTATGCTGCCTAATCATGAAAAGAAAGGAGATTATTATGTGAATCCAGGATTATCGGAATTGAAGGACGAATTTTAATTCTAAAAATGGTAGAAAGAGAAGTTTTTTTTATGAAACCAATGCATCAATATCATTTATCCCAATGAGGAAAATGTGTTTATGGTGCCCAATATTGAAAAGAAAGGAGATTATTATGTGGATCTATGCTTATCCCAATTGAAAGTCGAATTTTGATTTTAAAAATAATAGAAAGTGAAGTTTTCTTATGAAACCAAAGCATCATCATCATTTATCCCAATGAGAAAAATGTGTTTATGGTGCCTAATATTGAAAATAAAGAAGATTATTATTTGAATCCGTGTTTTTGGTAAATTGGCAGACGTACATTAATTCTAAAAATGGTAGAAAGAGATGTTTTTCTTATGAAACCAAAGCATCAATATCATTTATCCGAATGAGTAGAATGTGCTTATGGTGCCAATCTTGGAAAGAATGGAGATTAATATGTGAATCCATGTTTTTCTAAATCTATAGATGAACATTAATTCTGAAATTGTAGAAATAGAAGTTTTCCTTATGAAACCAAAGCATCAATATCATTAATCGAAATAAGTAGTTGCATTTATGGTGTCAAATCACAAAAAGATAGGAGATTATTATGTGAATCCAGGTTTATTCCAATTGAAATACAAAGTTCAATTCTAAAAATGGTAGAAATAAAAGTATTTGTTATTAAGCCTATGCCTCAATATCATTTACCCCAATAAGTAGTATGTGTTTATGGTGCCTAATATAGAAAAATAAAAGAGATTATTATGTGAATCTGTGTTTGTCCAAATTGACAAACGTGCATTAATTCAAAAAATGGTAGAAAGAGATGTTTTTCTTATGAAACCAAAGCATCAATATAATTTATCCCAATAAGGAGAATGTGTTTATTGTGCCCAAACATGAAAAGGAAGGAGATTATTATGTGAATCCATGTTTGTCTAAATCGAAAGACGAACTTCAATTCCAAAAAAGGCAATAAGAGAAGTTCTTCTTATGAATCCAAAGCTTCAATATCATTTATCCCAATGAGAAGAATGTGTTTATAGTGCCAATTT
Source organism: Adansonia rubrostipa (assembly GCA_038381775.1). Classification (NCBI taxonomy): domain Eukaryota; kingdom Viridiplantae; phylum Streptophyta; class Magnoliopsida; order Malvales; family Malvaceae; genus Adansonia; species Adansonia rubrostipa. Next base: position 12,718 of record JBBYHM010096526.1, on the reverse strand, counting down.
ATGAAAATAAAAGAGATTATTATGCGAATCCATGTTTATCCAAATCGATAGATGAAAATTAATTCTAAAAATGGTTGAAATAGAAGTTTTTCTTACGAAACCAAAGCATCAATATCATTTATTCAAATAAGGAGATTGTGTTTATGGTGCCCAATCATGAAAAGAAAGGAGATTATTATGTGAATCCAAGTTTAACCTGTTGAAAGATGAAGTTTAATTCTAAAAATGGTTGGAAGAGAAGTTTTCATATGAAACCAAAGCATCAATATCAATTATCCTAATGGGAAGAATGTGTTTACGGTGCCCAATCATGAAAATAAAAGAGATAATTACGTGAATCAGTGTTTACCTAATTGATAGATGAACATTAATTCTAAATATGGTAGAAGTAGAAGTTTTCCTAATGAAACTGAAGCATCAATATCATTTATCCCAATGAGAAGAATGTGTTTAAGGTGCCCAATCATGAAAAGAAAAGAGATTATTGTGTGAATCCAGGTTTATCCTAATTGAAAGATGAACTTGAATTCTATAAATGGTAGAAAGTGAAGTTTTTCTTATAAAACCAAAGCATCAATATCATTTATCCCAATGAGGAGAATGTGTTTATGGTGTCCAATATTGAAAATAAAGGAGATTATTATTTGAATCTGTGTTTTGTGCAAATTGATAGACGTACATTAATTTAAAAATGATAGAAAAAGATGTTTTTCTTATGAAACCAAAGCATCAATATCATTTAACCTGGGTAGAATGTGTTTATGGTGCCCAATCTAGAAAAAAAAGAGATTATTATTTGAATCCGGGTTTGTCCAAATCGACAGATGAACATTAATTCTAAAAACGGTAGAAATAGATGTTTTTCTGATGAAACCAAAGCATCAATATCATTTATCCCAATGAGGAGATTGTGTTTATGGTGCCCAATCATGAAAAAAAAGGAGATTGTTATGTGTATCCAGGTTTATCCCAATTGAAAGATAAACTTCAGTTCTAAAATGGTAGAAAGTGAAGTTTTACTTATGTAACCAAAGCATCAATATCATTTATCCGAATGAAGAGATTATGTCTGGTGCCCAATCATTAATAGAAAGGAGATTATTATGTGAATCTAGGTTTATCCTAATTGAGAGATGAACTTCAATTTTAAAAATGGTAGAAAGTGAAGTTTTTCTTCTGAAACGAATGCCTCAATACGTTTATCCCAAAAAGGAGAATGTGTTTATGGTGCCTAATCATGAAAAGAAAGGAGATTATTATGTGAATCCAATCATGGAAAGAAAGGAGATTATTATGTGAATCGATGTTTATCCTAAATGAAACACGAACTTCAATTCTAAAAGTGGTAATAAGAGAAATTTTTTTTACGAAACCAAAGCTTCAATATCATTTATCCCAATGAGGAGAATGTGTTTATGAAGCCAAATTATGAAAATAAAAGGGATTATTATGCAAATCCATGTTTGTCCAAATCGACAGACGTACATTAATTCTAAAAATGGTAGAGGTAGAAGTTTTTATTATGAAACCAAAGCATCAATATCATTTATCCAAATAAGGAGATTGTGTTTATGTACCTAATCATGAAAAGGAAGGAGATTATTATTTGAATCTAGGTTTATCCTAATTGAAAGATGAACTTCAATTCTAAAAATGGTAGAAAAAGATGTTTTTTTTATGAAACCAAAGCATCAATATCATTTATCCCAATGAAGAGAATGCGTTTATGGTGGCTCATCTTGTAAAGAATGGAGATTATTATGTGAATCCGTGTTTGTCTAAATCGATAGATGAACATTAATTCTAAAAGGGTGGAAATAGAAGTTTTTCTTATGAAATTGAAGCATCAATATCATTTATCCCAATAAGGAGAATGTGTTTATGGTGCCAAATCATGAAAAGAAAAGAGATTATTATATGAATCCAGGTTTATCCTAACTGAAAGATGAACTTCAATTCTAAAAATGATAGAAAAATAAGTTTTTCTTATGAAACCAAAGCATCAAATATCATTTATCCCAATGAGGAGAATGTGTTTACGATACCCAATCATGAAAAAAAGGGGATTATTATGTGAATCCATGTTTTTCCAAATCGAAAGACATACATTAATTCTAAAAATGATAGAAAGAGATGTTTTTCTTATGAAACCAAAGCGTCAATATCATTTATCCTAATGAGGACAATGTGTTTGTGGTGCCCAATGAAGAAAAAAAAGAGATTATTATGTTAATCCATATTTGTCCAAATCGATAAACGAACATTAATTCTAAAAATGGTAGAAACAAAAGTTTTTTATGAAACCAAAGCATCAATATCATTTATCATTATGAGGAGATTGTGTTTATGGTGCCCAATCCTAAAAAAAGAAGATTGTTACGTGAATCCAGGTTTATCACAATTGAAAGATGAACTACAATTTTAAAAATGGTAGAAAGAGAAGTTTTTCTTATGAAACCAAAGCATCAATATCATTTATCCCAATGATGAAAATGTGTTTATAGTGCCTAATCACGAAAATAAAGGGTAATTTTATTTGAATTCATGTTTGCCCAAATCGATAGATGAACATTAATTCGAAAAATGGTAGAAGGAGAAGTTTTTCTTATAAACCCAAAGCATCTATATCATTAATACCAATGAGGAGAATATGTTTATGGTGCCTAGTCATGAAAAGAAAGGAGATTATTATGTGAATCCATGTTTATCCCAATTGAAAGATGAACTTAAATTCTAAAAATGGTAGAAAGAGAAGTTTTTCTTATGAAAAGAAAACATCAATATCATTTATCCTAATGAGAAGAATGTGTTTATTGTGCGCAATGATGAAAAGAAAGGAGATTATTATGTGAATCTAGGCTTATCCCAATTGAAGGATGAACTTTGATTCTTAAATGATAGAAAGTGAAGTTTTTCTTGTGAAACCAAATCATCAGTATCATTTATCCCAATAGGAGAATGTCTTTATGGTGCCAAACCATGAAAATAAGGAAGATTATTTTGTGAATCTGTATTAGTCCAAATCAACCGACTAATGTTAATTCGAAAAATGGTAGAATGAGAAGTTTTTCTTATGAAACCAAAGCATCAATATCATCTATCCCAATAAGGAGAATGTGTTTGTGGTGCCAAATATTAAAAATAAAGGACATTATTACGTGAATCCGTGTTTGTCCAAATCGACAAATGTACATTAATTCTAAAAGTGGTAGAAAGAGAAATTTTTTTTATTAATCTAAGGCATCAATATCATTTATCCCAATGAGGCAAATGTGTTTATGGTACCCAATCATGAAAAGAATGGAGATTGTTATGTGAATCTATCTTTATCCCAATTAAAAGACAAACTTCAATTCTAAAAATGATAGAAAGAGAAGTTTTTCTTATGAAACCAAAACATCAATATCATTTATCACAATAAGAAGAATCTGTTTATTGTGTGCAATTAATAAAAGAAAGGAGATTATTATGTGAATCTAGGCATATCCCAATTGAAAGACGAACTTCGATTCTAAAATGATAGAAATTGAAGTTTTTCTTATGAAACCAAATCATCAATATCATTTATCCCGATGAAGAGAATATCTTTATGGTGCCAAACCATGAAAATAAGGGAGATTATTATGTGAATCCGTGTTAGTACAAATCGACCGATGAACATTAATTCAAAAAATGTTAGAAAAAGAAGTTTTTCTTATGAAACCAAAGTTTCAATGTCATTTATCCTAATGGGGAGAATGTGTTTATGGTGCCCAATCATGAAAATAAAGGATATTATTATGTGAATCCGTGTTTGTCTAAATCGACAGACATACATTAATTCTAAAAAAAATAGAAATAGAAGTTTTTCTTATGGAGCCAAAGCATCAATATCATTTATCCCAATGATGAGAATGTGTTTATGGTGCCCAATAATGAAAAGAAAAGAGATTATTATATGAATACATATTTTTCTAAATCAATAAACGAACATTAATTCTAAAAATGGTAGAAAGAGATGTTTTTCTTATGAAACAAAGCATCAATATCATTTATGCCAACAAGGAGAATGTGTTTATGGTGCCCAATGAAGAAAATAAAAGAGATTATTATATGAATCCATATTTGTCCAAATCGATAAACGAACATTAATTCTAAAAGTGGTAGAAATAAAAGTTTTTCTTATGAAACCAAAGCATCAATATTCATTTATCCCAATGAGGAGATTGTGTTTATGGTGCCCAATCATGAAAAGAATAGGGATTATTATGTGAATCCATGTTTGTCCGAATAGACAGATGTGCATTAATTCTAAAAATGGTAGAAAGAAATGTTTTTCTTATGAAACAAAAGCATCAATATCAATTATCCCAACAAGGAGAATATGTTTATGGTGCCCAATCATGAAAAGGATAGGGATTATTATGTGAATTAGTGTTTGTCCAAATAGACAGACGTATATTAATTCTAAAAATGGCAGAAAAGATGTTTTTCTTATGAAACCAAAGCATCAAATCATTTATCCCAACGAGGAGAATGTGTTTAAAATGGCCAATAAAGAAAATAAAGGAGATTATTATGTGAATCCGTATTTGTCCAAATCGATAAACGAACATTAGTTCTAAAAGTGGTAGAAATAAAAGTTTTTTTATGAAACCAAAGCATCAATATCATTTATCCTAATGAAGAGATTGTGTTTATGGCACCCAATCCTGAAAAGAAAGGAGATTGTTATGTGAATCCAGGTTTATCCCAATTAAAAGACGAACTACAATTCTAAAAATGGTAGAAAGAGAAGTTTTTCTTATGAAACCAAAGCATCAATATCATTTATCCCAATGAAGAGAATGTGTTTATGGTGCCCAATCATGAAAATAAAGGATATTATTATGTGAATCCGTGTTTATCCAAATCGATAGATGAACATTAATTCTAAAAAAGTTAAAAATTGAAGTTTTTCTTATAATAACCAATATCGGTAATCCCAATTAGGAGAAAGTGTTTATAGTGCTGAATCATGAAAACAAAGGAGATTATTATGCGAATCTAGGTTCATCCCATGTGAAAGGCGAACGACAATTCTAAAAATGGTAGAAAGAGAAGTTTTTCTTATGAATCCAAAGCATCAATATCATTTATCCCAATAAGGAGAATGTGTTTATGGTGCCTAATCATGAAAGGAAAGGAGATTATTATGTGAATTCATCTTTATCTCAAATGAAAGATGAACTGTAATTTTAAAAATGGTAGAAAAAAAGTTTTTCCCATGAATCCAAAGCATTAATATCATTAATCCCAATAAAGAGAATGTATTTATGGTGCCCAATCATGAAAAGAATGGAGTTTGTTATGCAAATCCATGTCATCCCAATTGAAAGACGAACTTTAATTCTAAAAATGGTAGAAAGTGAAGTTTTTCTTATGAAACCAAATCATCAACATCATTTATCCCAATAAGGAGAATGTGTTTATGGTGCCAAACCATGAAAATAAAAGAGATTATTATGTGAATCTATGTTAGTCCAATCGACCGATGAACATTAATTTGAAAAATGGTAGAAAGAGAAGTTTTTCTTATGAAACCAAAGCATCAATATCATTTATCCCAATGAGGAGAATGTGTTTATGGTGCCAAATATTAAAAATAAAGGAGATTATTATGTGAATTTGTGTTAGTCCAAATCGACCGACAAACATTAATTCTAAAAATGGTAGAAATAAAAGTATTTCTTATGAAACCAAAGCATCAATATTATTTATCCTAATGAGGAGATTGTATTTATGGTGCCAATCTTGAAAAAAAAGGAGATTGTTAAGTGAATCCAGGTTTATCCCAATTGAAAGAAGAACTACAATTCTAAAATCGGTAGAAAGATAAGATTTTCTTATGAAATCAAAGCATCAATATCATTTATCCCAACGAGGAGAATGTGTTTATGGTGCCCAATCATGAAAAGAATGGGGATTATTATGTGTATCTATGTTTGTCCAAATAGACAAATGTACTTTAATTCTAAAAGTGGTAGAAAGAGATATTTTTCTTATAAAACGAAAGCATCAATATCATTTATCCCAATAAGGAGAATGTGTTTATGGTGCCCAATCATGAAAAGAATGGGGATTATTATGTGAATTAGTGTTTGTCCAAATAGACAAGCGTACATTAATTTTAAAAATGGCAGAAAGAGATGATTTTCTTATGAAACCAAAGCATCAATATCATTTATCCCAATGAGGAGAATGTGTTTATGGTGGCCAATAAAGAAAATAAAGGAGATTACTATATGAATCTGTATTTGTCCAAATTGATAAAAGAACATTAGTTCTAAAAGTGGTAGAAATAAAATTTTTTCTTATGAAACAAAAGCATCAATATCATTTATCCTAATAAGGAGATTCTATTTATGGCCCTCAATCCTAAAAAGAAAAGAGATTGTTATGTGAATCCAGGTTTATCCCAATTAAAAGACGAGCTATAATTCTAAAAATGGTAGAAAAAGAAGTTTTTCTTATAAAACCAAAGTATCAATATCATTTATCCCAATGAGGAGAAAGTGTTTATGGTGCCCAATCATGAAAATAAAGGATATTATTATGTGAACCCATGTTTGTCCAAATCGATAGATGAACATTAACTCTAAAAATGTTAGAAAGAGAAGTTTTTCTTATGAGCACCAATATCATTAATCCCAATGAGGAGAATGTATTTATGATGCTAAATCATGAAAAGAATGGAGATTATTATGTGAATCTAGGTTTATCCTATTTGAAAGATGAACTACAATTCTAAAAATGGTAGAAAGAGAAGTTTTTCTTATGAATCCAAAGCAACAATATCATTTATCCTAATGAGGAGAATGTGTTTATGGTGCCCAATCATGAAAGAAAATGAGATTATTATGTGAATTCATATTTATCTTAATTGAAAGATGAATTATAATTTTAAAAATGGTAGAAGGAGAAGTTTTTCCCTTGAATCCAAAGCATCAATATCATTAATCTGAATGAGGAGAATGTGTTTATGGTGCCTAATCATGAAAAGAATGGAGTTTGTTATGTGAATCCATGTCAATCCTAATTGAAAGACGAACTTCAATTCTAAAAATGGTAGAAAGAGAAGTATTTCTTATGAAACCAAAGCATCAATCATTTATCCCAATGAGAAGAATGTGTTTATTGTGCCCAATCATGAAAGAAAGGAGATTATTATGTGAATCTAAGCTTATCCTGATTGAAAGATGAACTTCGATTCTAAAATTGTAGAAAGTGAAGTTTTTCTCATGAAACCAAATCATCAATATCATTTATCCCAATGAGGAGATTGTGTTTATGGTGCGAATCCTAAAAAGAAAGGAGATTGTTAAGTGAATCTAGGTGTATCCCAATTGAAAAATGAATTATAATTCTAAAAATGGTAGAAAGAAAAGTTTTCCTTACGAAACAAAACCATCAATATCACTTATCCCAATGAGAAGAATGTGTTTGTAGTGCCAAATATTGAAAATAAAAGAGATTATTATGTGAATCCATGTTTGTCCAAATCGACAAACGTACGTTAATTTTAAAAATGGTAGAAAGAGAAGTTTTTCGTATGAAACCAAAGCATGAATGTCATTTATCTCAATGAGGAGAATGTGTTTATGGCACCTAATTATGAAAAGAAAGTGGATTATTTTATGAATTCGTGTTTGTCCAAATAAACAAACATACATTAGTTCTACAAATGGTAGAAATAGATGTTTTTCTTATGAAACCAAAGCATCAATATCGTTTATCCCAATAATGAGAATGTGTTTATTATGCCCAATAATGAAAACAAAGGAGATCATTATATGAATCCGCATTTGTCTAAATCAACAAACGAATATTAATTCTAAATATGGTAGAAATAAAAGTTTTCCTTATGAAACCAAAGCATCAATATCATTATCCCATGAGGAGATCGTGTTTTTGGTGCCCAATCTTGAAAAGAAATGAGATTGTAATGTGAATCCAAGTTTATCCTAATTGAAAGATGAACTACAATTCCAAAAATGGTAGAAAGAGAAGTTTTTCTTATGAAACCAAAGCATCAATATCATTTATCCTAATGAGGAGAATGTGTTTATGGTACCCAATCATGAAAATAAAGGATATTATTATGTAAATCCGTGTTTGTCCAAATCAATATATGAACATTAATTCTAAAAATGGTAGAAATAGAAGTTTTTCTTATGAAACCAAAGCATAATATCATTTATCCCAATGAAGCGAATGTGATTATCATGCCTAATCATGAAAATAAATGAGATTATAATGTGAATCTGTGTTTGTCCAAATCAACAGACGTACATCAATTCTAAAAATCGTAGGAAGAGAAGTTTTTTTTATAAAACTAAAGTATCAATATCATTTATCCCATTGAGGAGAATGTGTTAATGGTGCCCAATCATGAAAAGAATGGAGATTATTATGTTAATCCATGTTCGTCTAAATCGATGGATGAACACTAATTCTAGAAATGGTATAAATAGATGTTTTTCTTATGAATCCAAAGCATCAAATCACTTATCCCAATGAAGAGATTATGTTGATGGTGCCCAATCATGAAAATAAAGGAGATTATTATCTGAATCCAGGTTTATCCCGATTGAAAGATGAACTTCAATTCTAAAAATGGTAGAAGGAGAGGTTTTTTCTTATGAAACCAAAGCATCAATATCATTTATCCCAATGAGAAGAATGTGTTTATGGTGCCCAATCATGAAAATAAAGGAGATCGCTATGTGAATCCGTGCTTGTCTAAATTGATAGATGAACATTAATTCTAAAAATGCTCGAAATAGAAGTTCTTCTTATGAATCCAAAGCATTAATATCATTTATCCTAGTGAGGAGAATGTGATTATGGTGCCCAATCATGAATAGAAAGGAGTTTATTATGTGAATCCGTGTTTGTCCAAATTGACAGATGTACATTAATTCTAAAAATGGTCGAAAGTGAAGTTTTCCATATAAAACCAAAGCAACAATATCATTTATCCCAATAAGGAGAATGTGTTTATGGTGCACAATCATGCAAATAAAGGAGATTATTACGTGAATCCATTTTTGTCCAACCAATAGATGAACATTAATTCTAAAAATGGAAGAAATGGAAGTTTTTCCTATGAAACTGAAGCACTAATATTATTCATCCCAAAGTGGAGAATGTGTTTATGGTGCCCAATCATGAAAAGAAAGGAGATTATTTTATGAATCCATGTTAGTCCAAATCGACAGTCAAACATTAATTCAAAAAATGGTAGAAAGAGAAGTTTTTCTTATGAAACCAAAGCATCAATACCATTTATCCCAATGAGGAGAATGTGTTTGTGGTGCCAAATATTGAAAATAAAAGAGATTATTATGTGAATCCGTGTTTGTCTAAATTAACAAACGTACCTTAATTCTAAAAATGGTAGAAAGGGAAGTTTTTCTTATGAAAGCAAAGCATCAATATCATTTATCCTAATAAGGAGAATGTGTTTATGGTGCCCAATCATGAAAAAAATGGGGATTACTATGTGAATTCGTGTTTGTCCAAATAGACAGACATACATTAATTCTAAAAATGGTAGAAATAGATGTTTTTCGTATGAAACCAAAGCATCAATATCATTTATCCCAACAAGGAGAATGTGTTTATGGTGCACAATCATGAAAAGAATGGGCATTATTATGTGAATTCGGGTTTATCCAAATAGAAAAACGTACATTAATTCTAAAAATGGCAGAAAGAGATGTTTTTCTTATGAAACCAAAGCATCAATATCATTTATCCCAATGAGGAGAATGTGTTTATGGTGCCCAATGAAGAAAATAAAGGAGATTATTATGTGAATCCGTATTTGTCCAAATCGATAAACGAACATTAATTCTAAAAGTGGAAGAAATAAAAGTTTTTCTTTTGAAACCAAGGCATCAATATCATTTACCCCAATGGGAAGATTGTGTTTATGGTACCCAACCCTGAAAAGAAAGGAGATTGTTATGCGACTCCATGTTTATCCCAACTGGAAGATGAACTACAATTCTAAAAATGGCAGAAAGAGTTATTTTTCTTACGAAATCAAAGCATCAATATCATTTATACCAATGAGGAGAATGTGTTTATGGTGCCCAATGAAGAAAATAAAGGAGATTATTATGTGAATTCGTATTTGTCTAAATCGATAAATGAACATTAATTCTAAAAGTGGTAGAAATAAAAGTTGTTCTTTTGAAGCCAAAGCATCAATATCATTTACCCCAATGAGAAGATTGTGTTTATGGTGTCCAACACTAAAAAGAAAGGAGATTGTTATGTGAATCCATGTGTGGCCCAATTGAAAGATGAAATACAATTCTAAAAATGGTAGAAAGACAAGTTTTTCTTATAAAACCAAAGCATCGATAGCATTTATCCCAATCAGGAGAATGTGTTTATGGTTTCCAATCATGAAAATAAAGGATATTATTATATGAATCCGTGTTTGTCCAAATCGATAGATGAACATTAATTCTAAAAATGTTAGAAAGAGAAGTTTTTCTTATGAGCACCAATATCGTTAATCCGAATTAGGAGAATATGTTTGTGGTGCCCAATCATGAAAAGAAAGGAGATTATTATGTGAATCCAGGTTTATCCCATTTGAAAAATGAACTACAATTCTAAAAATGTTAGAAAGAGAAGTTTCTTATGAATCCAACGCATCAATATCATTTATCCCAATGAGGAGAATGCATTTATGGTGCCTAATCATGAAAAGAAAAGAGATTATTATGTGAATCCATGTTTATCCCAATAAGGAGAATGCGTTTATGGTGCCTAATCATGAAAAGATGAACTGTAATTTTAAAAATGGTAGAAAGAGAGGTTTTCCCATGAATCCAAAGCATCACTATCATTAATCCCAATGAGGAGAATGTGTTTATGGTGCCCAATCAAGAAAAGAATAGAGTTTGTTATGTGAATTCATGTCTGTCCCAATTGAAAGACGAACTTCAATTCTAAAAACGGTAGAAAGAGAAGGATTTCTTATGAAACCAAGCATCAATATCATTTATCCCAATGAGAAGAATGTGTTTGTTGTGCCCAATCATGAAAAGAAAAGAGATTATTATGTGAATCTAGGCTTATCCCGATTGAAAGATGAACTTCGATTCTAAAATGGTAGCAAGAGAAGTTTTTCTTATGAAACCAAAGCATCGATATCATTTATCTCAATGAGGAGAATGTGTTTATGGCACCCAATCATGAAAAGAAAGTGGATTATTATGTGAATTCGTGTTTGTCCAAATCAACAAACATACATTAATTCTAAAATTGGTAGAAATAGATGTTTTTCTTATCAAACCAAGGCATCAATATTGTTTATCCTAATAATGAGAATGTGTTTATGGTGCCCAATAATGAGAACAAAGGAGATTATTATATGAATCCGTATTTGTCTAAATCGATAAACGAACATTAATTCTAAAAATGGTTGAAATAAAAAGTTTTTCTTATGAAACCAAAGCATCAATATCATTTATCCCAATGAGGAGATCGTGTTTTTGGTGCCCAATCCAGAAAAGAAAAGAGATTGTTATGTGAATCCAGGTTTATCCCAATTGAAGGATGAACTACAATTTCAAAAAATGGTAGAAAGAGAAGTTTTTCTTATGAAACGAAAGCATCAATATCATTTATCCCAATGAGGAAAATGTGTTTATGGTGCCCAATCATGAAAATAAAGGAGATTATTGTGTGAATATGTGTTTGTCCAAATCGATAAATGAACATTAATTCTAAAAATGGTAGAAATAAAAGTTTTTCTTAGGAAACCAAAGCATCAATATCATTTATCCCAATGAAGAGATTATGTTTATGGTGCCAATCCTAAAAAAGAATGAGATTGTTAAGTGAATCTAGGTTTATCCCAATTGATAGATGAACTACAATTCTAAAAATGGTACAAAGAGAAGTTTTTCTTATGAAACAAAACCATCAATATTATTTATCCCAATGAGGAGAATGTGTTTGTGGTGCCAAATATTGAAAATAAAGGAGATTATTATGTGAATCGATATTTGTCTAAATCGACAAACGTACATTAATTCTAAAAGCGGTAGAAAGAGAAGTTTTTCGTATGAAACCAAAGCAGCAATATCATTTATCTCAATGAGGAGAATGTGTTTATGGCACCCAATCATGAAAAGAAAGTGGATTATTATGTGAATCTGTGTTTGTCCAAATCGACAAACATACATTAATTCTAAAAATGGTAGAAATAGATAATTTTCTTATGAAACCAAAGCATTAATATCGTTTATCCCAATGACGAGAACGTGTTTATGGTGCCCAATAATGAAAACAAAAGAGATTATTATATGAATCCTTATTTGTCTAAATCGACAAACGAACATTAATTCTAAAAATGGTAGAAATAAAAGTTTTTCTTATGAAACCAAAGCATCAATATCATTTATCCTAATAAGGAGATTGTGTTTATGGTGCTTATTCGGAAAAGAAAGGAGATTGTTATGAGAATCCAGGTTTATCCCAATTGAAAGATGAACTACAATTCCAAAAATGATAGAAAAAGAAGTTTTTCTTATGAAACCAAGGCATCAATATTATTTATCCCAATGAGGAGAATGCGTTTATGGTGCCCAATCATAAAAATAATGGATATTATTATATGAATCCATGTTTGTCCAAATCAATATATGAACATTAATTCTAAAAATGGTAGAAA
>JBBYHM010096314.1:0-122112 GCA_038381775.1 Adansonia rubrostipa | reverse complement strand
TTTTGGGTGGTGGGTGAAGAGCCACGGGATTTGGTTTTCTTGGTGTATGAATGTGTTTTTGGAAGTGTAAATAAGCTAGAATCTAACCTTCTTTTGCTGAGATAGAAGTGGTCCATTTATACTAGCCTTTTGAAGCCAAATTAGAGGTGTTTTTGGCCATTTCTCAAAGGGGATAAGGTGATGTCAGCATGGTGGCAATAGGGTGGTTGTAGGAAGCAACTTGCTGCCAATGTGATGTGCATAGGGTGGCTGGATTAAATGTTGAAATGCTTTTTCAGCAAATAGGGTGGCTGATGGTGATATTGGTTAACAAGCTAAGGAGTAAGGTGATCATGTGATGTTGACCCTTTTTGATCCAATTTAGACTTCAAAAAGATGTTATAATTAATTCAAAAGTCTAAATTCATAATCTGATATGTGTTTTAATCTTTCCTTATGCAAAGAAACTAGTTAAAATCGAGTTTTGGATCAATGATGGATGAGTCAAAAATATCCGGACCATGATAATGGCCTGCATATATCGATACATTGCATAATTTATCGGTACATTTGGTCCAAAAACCTTGTGTGTATCGATACAATGATCAATGTATCGATACTATGAACCATTGTATCGATACTATGAACCACTGTATCTATACATGTTGATATGTATCGATACATTTTTTTACAGAATGCATGTTTTGGTCTGGCATGGTCTAGTATCGATACATGAGGTCCTGTATCAATACAGAGGCTTATGTATCGATACATCCACATGTTGTATCGATACAAATGGGGGCATTTCAAATTTTTGGCGCATTGGAGCATTGTATCGATACATGAGAACCATGTATCGATACATTCAAGTAAAATTATGAATCTTCTCATATCTTTTATCCCTGGATACCTTGGACTATGTCATTTGATGCCACACCTTTGCATTTACCTTTGATATGATCCCTAGGCCTTTTTGACATCTTCAAAATACTTTTTCACTGGGCGACACGATCATTGCCCCTTCTTATGTCCATGCTTCAGATTACTAAAAATTAGCCCGGACAAAATAAGGTGTCTACACTCACTATTTTTTTAAAATTTTTAGAATTTAAATAATAAAATAATCTTAAAAATGATCCAAATTAAATCGGCCTAGTTTAATTTGGGTTAATTGGATGTTTAATGTTTAGCTTATTTTATGTATGTTGCTAAACTAGATAGGCAACCAATGTTTTAGTCCTGATTTGACCGATCATTCCAATCCAAATAAAGTTTTTGCAACATTGAAAAATATTTGAGTGTAGATGTGCATATATATATATATGTATGCATGAAGAATGAATGAATGTGCAAGGCTTCCATTATAAGAAAGGTTTATCTTTTCGAGACACTACGGATAATGAAAAGCCTTATATACTAGATACGACCTTAGGATGACATCCATTGCTAGTGAAATATTTAGATTCCATAAGCGGAGTTAATGGGATGTCCCATACTTCCTATGGTGTATTAAAGAAATAAAAAAAATTATATTTTCAAAAATGAAATATGTGGTAGAGTTTTAATCTTTCTTACAAAGTATAATAACTTCAACTAATATATTAAAGATGAACTCATATAAGGGAGTACTATCGTATTCTGTTCTTGCTCAGGCCTAAAGCATGCACACCAAGAACAAGATCGGGGTTTAAATCTTAAGGAGCACCAAGGCACACTAAGGCATTCACAACACCTGAAATATTCTAGAAGGCCTTGAAAATAGAATATACCTACCTAATAGGATATGGAAGTTTGATGACCAAGTCAGCAACCTAGTTTTCAACTTCCTTAGGACTCTAGATATGCATTGTAATAGTTTTACACTTAGTACACATTATAAAATAAAAGATTTTTAGGGAGAGATAAGAGGACAATAAAAAATATCATCTTTATCTTGAATTTGATATTATTAGGGATGAGAATGTCATCCTCAAAACTTTTCAAAGGCAATTATAGTGGATGATTATTAGGAATGATTTTTCATCTTTTGGAGATGATTATTAATCATCCTCATTTCTTTTAAAATTCTTAGCGACAATTTGGATATACATTGTAAAAGGATTTAACTATAAACAGAGGTCTCTTTCAACCTTATTTGCACACAACTCACTTCAGTAATCAAATATATATAACATTTATATCATTTTCTCTATTTATTTAGTTTTTAGCCTTTGCTATCATATTTCTCATGTTTAAGTGCCTTAGGGTGTTTGATTGTGCACACCACTTATCTAAGTTTTAGAAGGGTAACTTAGGAGTGTTAAAAAATGATTTCCAATCTAAGACTGCATGGATTACTAGGCCTAAGATCTAAGTGCTTAACAGATGCTATCAGAGTAGGTTATGGAAAGTGCTAATCAATAATGGTGTCTCAAACAAATAATTAGTCTCAGGAGGTTCTAGGTGATGGGATTTAGTTATAGGTTAAAAAAAACATAATATTTAAAGCATCAAACATATAATATCAAAGTATGTCATGGAAACGTAATCTTTATAAGGAATCAAAAACAAAATTTTCCAAAGAATCACACTATAATCCTTGATGTGATTAAAGACCATTTAAAATTGCAATCATGTGATAAAGAGATATAACTTCTTGAGACATTGTAATCAAAAGTGAATTCCTCAAGGTTTGCCTGAAATCTTGATCACAAATAAAGCATTTGTTAAGTCACCAAAGTCTATCAAGTCTTAGCTTTCTAGTGTTGATCTACACCACCATATGAATAAACCTTCTTAAGGTAGAAGTAATCTTATGCAAGCAAGAAGAAAAAAATTCCAAAGTAAAAGCAAACATCTTGGCTGAAACCTTTAGAGAACTCTTAATTCTTCCAGTTGGTGATTTAGACAAAGAATGTGTTAAGGATAACATGTTTATGTTTTCTTATTTGATTTGTAATTTCTTAGAGAATAATTATTTTTAGTTGGCTAGTTTAGAGAGAAAACAAGAAAACAAGAAGGTTAAGGTTGCAAGTTATGATAACAATTTAGTAATACTTAAAGTTAATCTTAAGAAATGCCTTGTACTTCATTTGTATTTGATCAAAAGGCTTAAAAGTTAAACTTAACTTTGGCTCTAAGGATACTTTTGTTT
The DNA here is from genome assembly GCA_038381775.1 of Adansonia rubrostipa. NCBI lineage: Eukaryota > Viridiplantae > Streptophyta > Magnoliopsida > Malvales > Malvaceae > Adansonia > Adansonia rubrostipa. The sequence goes on along the minus strand of JBBYHM010096314.1, from coordinate 119,000 downwards.
GAGTATTCATAATCCCTAATATATGTCGCCCGATGTGGTTTAAGATTTTAAGAACTCTTTCTCTTGCCCTTTGATTTAATCAAATACTTTAATTAAATCCCTAATTATATTGCTTTTCTTCCATTAAGTTTTGGTAATTGAATCTCAGTTTTAATCTTTGGATGTGATTAATGTGTGTCATCCATTAGCTTTCTAACATGTTGGCAAATAAATATAAATTAGAATATGAGTTTTAATGAAGATCAAGGAACTTATATCTAAGACAATGACTAACATCTAGCAAGGCATCATGGCCATCCAAATGTAAGAATGTCATTATGATTTTAACTTAACCTTTCAGTGATTAGTTTATTAGCGTAATTTGGTTCCTTCACTAAATATCTTGGAAAGACCATAAGTATGAGTAGTATCTATTTATAAATCCTTCCATATTAGTTCTTGCAGCTTTAAATTAACATTAGTGAATTCTAGAATGTTCTCAACATCGCAAATTTGTCATGCTTTGACCAAAGACTTTATCAAGTTAATTAAACAAAGAACAATAAGATATGTCACCCTAATATCAATTAGATCAATCAATCTTACATAGATAACAATTTATCTTTGTATGTTTTATGCCATACCCAAAATCACCCTACCATAGGCATCCCTTTTTGAAATTTGTTTAGATGAAATCTAAGTATGACAATTCATATACGAGATAACTTCCCATCACAAGCCAGAAGATTACTTCCATAATTGACACAAGAGAACTTTTCCATAGACAATTGAGTGAGATATTGAATGTAGTTCTTATAGTGGGTCATGTTTGGTGAACTTGTTCAAAAAAAGCACCTAGAATGTTATTCTTAAGTATCCTTATACATTAGTCAATGAGATCAATTGCTTATTTTACAGGGAAGCTTAACATGCGCTAATCTTCGGGCATTTTAAATATCTTGTCTTGGCAATACAAAACCAAGAACTACTTAAAGAACATGCCTTTGATGCATAAAATCTCATAATCACAACCCTATATAACTTTTTTGCAAAGCTTTTTATGTTTCATAGGCTTTATTTAACTAATAATTAGTACTTTTTATTTTTGTTTACTAATGATGAAGGAAAATCATTAATCACGTATTACATAAGTGATCAATATGCAATATTGGTGTTGCCATGTGCCTAAGATCTGCATATTCAACTTATGGAAAATTATTTTGTTTGGAATAAAAGTGGGGTTAAGTTGTCAGAATGAATCAATCATCTAACTATTCCTATATGACTATTACAATATGGCTGAGAAATTAGAGTCTCCATCAATTGCTTTAGGCTAGGTATGATTGGACACCTGTTAAAATCGATCCCTTTAATTTTTGAAAAATAATTTTAAAAGATTTGCTTTTATAGTCTTCGTGAAAATCAAAGCCAAAAAAGTTGGGTTCAAGAGTCAATTATGTGTGGGCAAGGATTAACAACCCCATAAGGCCCTAAATCAGTACCATCTAGCCATATATTATCTTGGTTTAGTTTTTTTTTTTTTTATTTTAATTGTCCATATTTAATCATAATCCCTTAAAATGCTTGGATGAATTTTGAAATAAGAAACCCTGTGTTTTACAAATCCGATATTCACATGTCTATGGAGGGTGGCAAAACATAGCGTATTTATTAAAACAAATTTCTAGGTTAGGTTACAAAAGGTATTTTTCAAATTAGGCACTTTTTTGACATTTTTTCCACCGAGGTGGCAATTGACTAGAGATAAGACCCAACTTGAAATATATTGCCTTGAATTCTAAAAACAATTTATTAAATTCCAATGGATGCATTGTCATTTTAGATAATCAAAAGAATTTAATTACAATGTGTGATATCATAACAATATATTGCAAGATAATAATAAAGAATGGAAAAAGAGTTGATTTGGAACATATCTCTTAATAGAGAATGGAAAAATAACTGATTGACGATCTAGAGATGAGCTTGGAGTTAAATGGTGATTAAGGCAAAAAAAAAAAGAAATAAAGTGAAGATTGAATGAAGTTCAAGAAAGCTAGCGAAAAGAAAAAAAAATTCATTTTTTGGGGAATTTTGAAAAATGAATTGAAAGATCAAAGTAATTGAAAATCGATGCGAAATTCATTTTTTTTATAAAACAATGCAATTTATAGAATTTTTTTAAAAAAGCATGAAATTTAAGATTTAAATCAAAGAAAATTTTCTAAAAAACATAAATTTATTCTTTAAAAACACATACAAGCCTTGAACCAAACTTTAGATGACCTATGCATGATTCATGACCATCCAATGACACAAACCAAATTCATTATGAGGTTTTTGAGCACCTCAAAGTGTAGCAACATGATAATCATGAATTATACCTTATTCTGAAAAATAATGGATAGCTCACATGTTGAACTTCATGAATTTATTCCTGACTTAAAAGGAACCCTAAATAAGGTAACTGATATGTTATTGGAAAGGTAACATAATGAGGTTTCATCTAAAAATAGTGAGAGATTATAAAAAAAATCAAAAGTAAAGGAAAAATATTTTTGAACTTAGCATTGGTAGCATGAACAAGGGAAAAGGTGCAGTGATCTTGGAAAAATCAGCATGGACTATAAAAGATACAACATTGGAAAGGTGATTTGATGTATATTAAGGGAAAAATATTTAAAAATTCAAGAAAAAATCCTTTGGGGAATCAAAAATGACGTCATTGGTGCTAGTCATTGGATTCAAGGATTCTAAGTAGCAGACAATGAAATATTCATAACTCCTTTGTACAGACTCAAAAAATCGCATACAATAGCTTTTAGGAAAGCTAACTTAAAGTTTTTTGGAAAAAAATCCTTAAAAATTTCCAAAAAATCATTTGGTGGGTTAAAACAATTTTTTATTCAACTTATTGTTGCTAAAAGGGGAATAAGGTTATTGGTCGCATAGGTGAAATTATGACTTGGACATTCAAATGCCGAAGCATAGGGGTCTATAGTAAACCTTTAGTAAGTCCATCCCAAATCCAAGGGGTTGTAGCACTTAGATGACATACTAACTATGCAACAAATCAACTAAAGGTCCTAGTATGACCAATGAGCATTCGAATGCTCTCTAGCTTTTAGCCATAGCATTTATAGGATATCTACCTTAAGACACATGAGGCAAGTCAAATGCCATTTCACAAGGCTATAACAACCTCTAAACTATAGCCAAACATCTCAAAATATTATCCATTATTTATCACTCAAGGCTTTACAATAATGCTCAAGGTTTATAATTGAAAATCAACTTGAGATGGTTTTTAAACTTGCTTGTTATGGCCTTTTCCAGTCATGAATCCAAGAATTATAGAGTTTAAAATACCCCATATTGATAGCACAAAATGATAGAAAAAGAATAAACCATAATTATCTTAATATTTAAACAAACCATGACTTATCTTTGGGAGTTTCTCAAAATCAGATTTTGCACTTAGTCATACAAATATTTCATCGAGCATGTCATAAAATAAAGCATACCAAATAGCAATAATCACCAAAAACATGCTATGACATGAACTTACAAGCTTTTCATCAAACATATCATGAACTAAAGTATCCTAACTAGCATATATCACCAAAAGCATGTCATGGCATGAAAATGAACATATATAGCATGAAATACATCATACTCATCAAAATTATCAACCACATCACAATGAAGAAGCAAGCTTGGTTGAAAATCATAAAGACCATGAAGAGCATTTTAAGCACACAAAATCCTTAAAATATGAACCAAACAAGCAAGATATATTATGAAGTTTGTGAATAACCAAGAAAAATGCTTGGAAACCTAACAAATGGGTATGGTTGAAACATGTAATAAGGGGTTTTCTAGATGTTGTTTTTCATGCCAAACATGCAATACCAAGAAATAAGAATATAAAGGGGAGGATATTATAGTTTAAAGCTTCAGATCTCCAAGATTTCATTTGCTTTCCATATTTTCAAGTTTTTTCTTTGCCTTTATGCTCTTTCTTTTTTTTTTTTTGTTTTTCTTTGCTGGGATTTTTCTCTAGGTTATATGTAGCAAGCTTGTGTGTATATTGTCTCTAAAAAATAAAGGTGAGATGGCCATAAAAATTGCTTGGTTGATCCTTTGGTTACTTTTTTTGTTTGGTTATTTTTTCTACGCTAAATGGTACTCCATGTTCTAGCTTCTATTATTCAAATTTCATTGGCCAAAGTCCCCTTAATTTTGGAATATGTAAGCCTCTTATTGGCTAAAAATTGTATTAATCCCTCCATAATAACAAGATTTTTATTTATGGTAACCATATTTACCCTTAGCAAAATTTAATTGTCCCTTCAAACATCCTAAATTTCCATCATTATTCCTACTCTTAGGCCACCCTTACTAAAATTAAAATTTAAAGCCTAATGTCTTAAAATGAAATGTGGCCCAAATTAAAAATAATTCCATAATTATACCTAATTTTACTTAACAATAAAGTTTAACATGCCATGGTTTCAATTTACATTATTTTTGAGGCAATAAATATAGGAATAAAATGGAAAAAGATCCATGGAAATTTTGAAATACATGGATCAGATTTCATAATTTTAGCACCAATGTATCGATATGTAGAAACTTAATTTTGTTTGGGCCTCTTTCAAGCAAACTGTTCTCAATTTAAGACTTAACATAAAATGCACCTTTTTTTTCTTGATCAAAATTTGACATCCTAGGACTTACTTAAAAGTTCATTAAAAAAAAGAAAGATTGTCGGGTGTCGTGTCAGCAAGCAAAGAAAAGAAGGTTTGAAATGCTTAAGGACTAAACTGAATAATTGGAAACCTTTAGGATTAAACAATGTCATTTTCATCATCACGAAGATGTCTTAATATGTTTCATTAATGTATTGATACATCATTGGGTTTTAATTGTTCTAGGCTTAAAACATGCATTTGTATCAATAAAGGTCATATTGTGTCAATGCAATGCCCATTGTATCAATAAAAATACCTTTGTATTTATACAATGTTGGGTTATATGGTTTTTTATGGTTTTGGAAGCTATTGCATCGATACAAAGACCAAATGTATCTATACAACATTGTTTTTTTCACCATAAGCCAGATTTTCACCTAAGTTTTCATATATTTTGGCTTCTTGATGGCCTTTGTTACCTTTGCTAGCTTTGAATTAATCTTAGTTTTGATATAATAATAACTAAGCTAAATCAACTTGTACTCAATTATTTCCAACTTAGTATTTTCCTTGAATTAAATTAAAAAAATATTTTTGAAAAATACTAAGTTAATTTATACCACCTATTTTCTTAAAAATATATGTTCTAAATGTATATTTATACGTAGAATATTTTTTAAAATATGTTTAAGTCAAATTCAAGCCAAGAAAAATCATTTTTACAAATATATCGACACAATGTATCAATGTATCGATACTAAGCTTTAAACCCTTAAATGTATCAATACAATATAGTGCGTATCGAGACTCACCCTATAGGTATCGATACAATGCTTGGCCGTAGCTAAGGTTTGGCTGAAACTCTTCAATATATCAATACAAATGGCTCTATATTGATCAACATGATGATTATAGATACTCAACCTTGATGTATCAATACAACAACTTGTAACAGTTACATTTTTAAATTCATGTATCAATACTCTTGATGTTGTATCGGTACAACAACGCGAGTCTAAATGGAAACAATCATTTTTAAAGGCTATAATTACTCTCCACAACCATATTAATGCCCAATGTCTATAAATCAATTCCGAGCTATAAATAGAGGTTTCCAATAGCTGAAGAAGTATAAGATATCTAGATTAATCAAGCACTAAACATCTAAAGCTTAAAATCTTTAAAATTTTCTTTCTCTTTGTATTCAATTTGTACTTCTTCAAGTTTATTTGTATCTCATCTACTTTATGCTCAAATTCTAGCACTTACGTACTAGAGGTTCTAATTGTTGCAAATGCTTTATTCATATCACAAAGGGGTTGTGTGAAAATTAAGTGCAAACACTTAAAATTTAGGTAGAATTCTTATAGGGATTAAAAGGTTATATTTAAGCCTCAAAAGATAGTGTTGTAAAGTTACATCTTAACCTCAAAGGTAATAATTTTATTAGTGAATTATGGGAATCACCTTGGCAAGGAAGTGCTAAGAAGTGAGGATAAAGGCTCCAAGTTCAAGGACTGAATCTTTATATATTGATTTTTTTCACTTACCCTTAACTCTTTTTTTACTTTCATTTTTATTTCAACTTCTCATAAAAAGTCAATTTGTGATCAAATTTTTAAAAGAACTAATTCACGCTTTTTTGGTTTAATCATTACTTTGAGCTAACAATGGTATTAGAGCATTGGTCTCTATTGTAGGTTTCACAAACTTGACAAAAGATCCTTAATAGCTCAAAGAATGGATGATTGCAAACATAATGCTTAAAGCTTCAAGAAGCTCATAAGAATTAATAGGCTAAGATGAAGCATGTTTCACAGCCTTTGAAACAAATGCAAATGCTATGAGACTTGAAAGCCATTCCATCATGAGACCTCCATTCTTTAACTATGATAGCTATTCATCTGGAAGACAAGGATAAGGCTTTTTATATAAGCTAATGGCTATGAAATATGAAAGATTATTGTTAATAAACCACTCTTTCTAAAGAAAAGGGTTGAAGATATTATTGTGCTAAAAGAAGAGCATGAATAGGATAAGAAAGATACTAAAATGGCATAATTAAATGAAAATGCCATATACACACTATTTATGCTCTTGGCCCGAGTAAGTACAATAGAGTCTCACTTTATAACAATGTTAAGCAAGTGGGAAAAGTTAGCAACCACTTATGAAGAAATAAATCAAGTCGAGGAAACCAAAATAAGTATATTTACATGTGACTATGAATTCTTCAAAATAAAGGCAAATGAGGCCATCAAAGAAATGTTGGATATGTTCACGAACATCATCAATAGGTTGAAGGCATTTAGAAAGACCTATTAAGACAAAGAGATGGTGAAAAAAGCTTTTAAATTCTCTTCCCAAGTCTTAGGAAAAAAAGTGATAGCAATTAAGGAATCTAAAGATCCCAACATACTTTTTTTGGATGAACTCATAGATTCTCTCTTAACCTATGAGATGAAGATCAAACATGGTCAAGAGGTACCAAAGAGGGCAAGTGTTGCCTTTAAATCAACCACTAAAAATGATGATAATGATGATGATGATGAGGTCGAGGAGGATGAAGAGATGGCTAGGTTTGCAAACAAATTCTACAAATTCATAAAGATAAACAAAGTAAAAAGACCTCCTAGAAAAGAAATGGTGAATGAACAATCAAATAAGAAGGAGAAAGACCGAATTATTTGCTATGAGCGTAAGAAACTGGGACACATCAAATTTAAGTGTCCAATATGGAAAAAGCAAAACTTAAAGAAACAAAAGAAAAAGGCTAAGGTAGCTCTATGGAGCAATAGTGACACATCTGACAATGATGATGATGAAGTGGCCAACCTATGTCTCATGGCTCTTGATGAGCCCAATGTATCTTCTATTACTAATCCCATCTCATTTGATGAGTTACAAGATGCAAATAATAAGTTAGCATTATAATTTAAAACCATGAATTTAAAATATAAAAAAAAATGGTTTTTAAACTTAAGGAAGAAAATGAATCATTGAACATGACAGAATAATCTTAAAAAATAGATGAGTTACAACGTGAAATTGATGATCTAACTAAGAAAAATACAAACTGGCATAACTTATTCTCAAGGTTTTATACGGCCTAAGAAAGATTGAATGGCATGCTAGAAACACAAAGAGCATTTTTTGGATAAAGATGGTTTGGGCTATAATGGGATTGAAAAAGAAACTCAGTTTAAGAATTTCTTTGTGAAACAAAATAAATCATATGATGCATTTAACATATGCACTCATTGCCATGAACTTGGTCATACATTTCATACTTGTTCATTAAACATTATTACTTATAGAGGCAAGCTTATTAGGAAAATGTGACATTCCTAAGGCGTTAGCATATCTCAAGATAAGGCTACTAAACTGAAATGGATTCCAAAAGGCATAAAAATTATAAATTCTAATACTCAAGGACCTAAGAAAATTAGGTGCTTAAAAAGAAATATGATTTTGTGTTTGTAGGAAAAAGAACATTATTTTAAGGAAAATTCAACAAAGAATAATTCTTGGTACCTTGATAGTATACGTTCAAGACTTATGACTGGTGACATAACTTAATTCATGGAACTAAAGCCTAAGAAGGGTGGCAATGTTACTTTTAGTGATAACTCAAAAGGTTAAATCAAAGGCATTGGAACCATTGGTAACAATTCCTCATCAAATATTGAAAATGTTCTGTTTATCAAAGATCTCAAGCATAACCTCCTTAGTATTAGTCAATTATGTGAATAAGGCATGAAAGTTATTTTTAAATCAATGAATTACCAAGTTGTTGATGTTGTGCATTCAGATAACTTATCTTTTCAAAATCTTTACTTTACTGCTAATAATGATGACTTATTTTGGTTGTGGCATAGAATATTAAGACATGCTAGTATGAATGTAATTTCCAAATTATCTAGTAAAGACTTTATTATTGCACTGCTAAAATTGAAATTTGATAATGATAGAATATGTGATGCATGTGCTCAAGGAAAGCATACAAAAGCTTTATAACCCATCAATATAGTTTCAACTACTAGAGAATTACATCTTATTCCTATTGATCTTTTTGGTCTTACTAGGACATTAAGCTTAGGTGGTAAACAATAAGGATTTGTTATTATGGATGAATACTCTTGGTTTACTTGGGTTCTCTTTTTAAGCTCTAAAGATGAAACCTTAGAAAAAATCATTACTTTTTGCAAAATTATTCAAAATAAAAAAGGACATTCTATTTCGAGTGTAAGAAGTGACCATGGAAAAAAATTTAAAAATCTTAGTTTTGACAAATTTTGTAATGAAAATGGTATTAGTCATAATTTCTTAGCTCCTAGAACCTCTTGGTAAAATGCAGTTATTAAAAGAAAAAAAGAACCTTGGAAGAAATGCTTAGGATAATGATTCATAAAAATAATTTACCAAAGAATTTTTAGGTGAAAGCCATTAATACTTCTTGCTATAGAGCTATGGTTAGGCCAATTTTGAAGAAAACTCCATCTAAAGTTTTTAAGGGAAGAAAGCCTAACATTAGCTATTTTCATCCTTGCGGATGCATATGTTTTGTGTTAGATAATGGAAAAAATAATCTTGGTAAATTTGATGCAAAAAGTGATAAAGGAATTTTTTTTGATTATTTTACAAATTCTAAAGCTTATAAAGCATTTAATAAGAGAACTTTAGTTATTGAAGAGTCCATACATGTTATATTTGATGAAGTTAAGTCAACCTCAAGAAAGATATCTCTTGATAGTGATGATATAGAGATCTACCAAGAAAATCAAGTTGAAGCATCACACAAGGAGCAAGAACAAACAATTTAAGATTAAAAAGCTCCAAAAGAAGATGAACTACATCAACCAACTTAAGTTGAAAAGGAAAAGAATCATCTTAGAGAGTTGACTTATGTCAAAGAAGGTGAGATAATTGGTGATCCAAATAAAGGGGTAAGAACTAGATCCCCTCTTAGAAATACATGCAATTATATGGCTTTTCTTTCTCAAATTGAACCTAAGCATTTAGATGAAACCTTAAAAAATAATAGTTGGATCATGGTCATGCAAGAGGAGTTAAATCAATTTGAGAGGAGAAAGGTTTAGAATTTAGTGGAAATACCTAGTAATTATCCCATTGTAGGTACTAATTGGGTCTTTAGGAACAAATTTGATAAGCATGGAACCATAGTTAAAAATAAGGCTAGATTAGCAGCTAAAGATATAGTTAAGAAAAAAGAATTGATTTTGGTGAGACTAATGCTCCGGTAGCTAGATTAAAAGCCATGCGATTACTATTAGCCTTTGCATATTTTAATAATTGATTTTAAGTTGTTTCAAATGGATGTCAAAACTACATTTTTAAATGGTTTTATCAATAAGGAAGGTTATGTTGAGCAACTTCCCATTTTTTAAAATCCACATTATCCTGATCATGTTTTTAAACTTTTAAAAGCCTTGTACAATTTAAAGCAAGCTCCTAAAGCATGTTATGAAAGGCTTTAAAAATTTTTAATTGAAAAAGGTTTTAATAGAGACAATGTTGACAAAACTTTTTTTATAAAATCAAAGGTAGGGACATTTTAGTAGTTCAAGTTTATGTTAAAGATATTATTTTTGGTGCTACTAATGAATCTCTTTGTCAAGAATTTTCTAAGATAATGCAAGGTGAATACGAGATGAGCATGATGGGAGAATTAACATTCTTTTTGGGACTAAAAGTCAAGTAAACAAAAGATGGTATCTTCATTAATCATGGAAAATATAGCAAGGAGTTACTCAAGAGGTTCAAGACAGATAAAGCAAAGCTTTGCTCTACACCTATGAGTACTTCAATAAAGGTTGAGAAGGATGAAGAAGGTAAATGTGTTGATTCTAAACTTTATAGGTCTATGATGGGCTCATTGCTATATCTCACTGCAAATGAACCTGATATAATATTTATTGTATTCGCATATGCTAGATATCAATTGCCACCTAAGAAGTCACATTTAGTTGTCATAAAAAGAATCTTTGTATATCTTAAAGACATTCCCAATCTATGCTTATGGTACCCCAAAGGATAATTTCTTATCTTAGATGCTTATTTTAATGCAGATTTTGGTGGATGTAGAATTGATAGGAAAATTATTTTTGATACTTGTTAATTTCTTCAAAATATGCTTATGTCATGGTTTTTTAAGAAACAAAATATTGTTGCTTTGTCCACAACTGAAGTGGGTACATACCCACAGGAAGTTCTTATGCCCAAATTCTATGGATACAACAACAAACGAAGGATTTTGGAATTACCATTAATCATATTCCTATTAAATATGAAAATACTAATGCCATTTGTCTGGCCAAAAATTTGATTCAATACTTTAGAACTAAACACATGAAGATTATACATTACTTTGTTAGATATCATGTTTAGGAAGATGATATCATGATTGGATTCATTGATACCTCGCATCAACTAGCTGATATTTTCACTAAAGCACTTGACAATGATAGATTTTGCACAATTAGAAGAGAACTTAGTTTAATGAATGCACCTTGGATTCATGAGTTTGATAAAATTATGATACACTGCTTTAATATTGTTTAGACTATGTTTACCTTGGTTGGTTAGAAAAGCTAGCCTTACATCCCTAATTGTTAATAAATGATGTGATTCTTTATGACTCTTGATGCTTGAATGATTTTGATTTATGGATGGCATTTGATTTGTTATTCATGCAAAATGATTTTTGATACCAAAACTCTATCCAAATTTGCATTTGTAATGTTTTTTAATGAGAAATTAGGTCAAAAATATGTTTGAATTGATAGCATATATGTAGAAATGACATAATATTGAGCTATATATATATCGATACAAGCCAAATATCATTTCTAGTCTCAAGACTGAGTTTATGTTACTAATGTTGAACCTAGAATTATTCTTTGTATCGATACCTGACTCTAAGTTTCAATACAGTGTATCGATTCTGCCCAGTTTATATTGATATAAACCAAAAATCAATTCTAGTCTCGAAATCATGTTCATGGTATTAATGCAAAACCCAAAATTGTTATTTGTATCGATACTTGATTCTAAGTATCAATTTAGTGTATCAATACTACCTAGTTTGTATGATACCAAATGTTGATTTAGATGATCCTCACATGCATCAACTCGTTTTCATCAAGCCTAAGTCTTTGTTCATCTCTGTTTCCCTCAACACAATCACTTCTTAATCATATATTTCATTTAATCTTCTTTCCTTCCAAAAATTCTTGATAAAATAGTTGTTCATCATAAAATTCACAATTTTATTTCAAAAATTCACTCTATTAGCACCCAAAACCACTATGGTCAAAATTTTCCATTACTCGAGCCTTAACCATTTTTTCTTCAGAACTCTATAAATTTGTCAAAATTTTTCTAAACTTTTTGAATGTTTTTCATTTCCAATCCTTCTCCAGTGTGCTTATTGTGTTAGATTCTAAAAATCACTCCAAATATACTTAACATTGCCACCAAAGCCTATTGCCCATCACTTGTTCAACCAAATTGCTCAATAACCCCTCTATAACAACCCATCTTGCCTAGTCAACATACGCATAGCACTACTTACCTGCCTTACTCTGTTAAGCAACCTACACCACTTTAGTAAACATTATCTAAGCCTACTTTAACTTTATCTGTTTCCTTCCAAATCACTCCAACCACTTAGCAACATTCGTCCTATCCTATACTCATTCGAACCACCCTCAATCTTAACTTGTCACCACGTATTTGACAAAGTTGCCTATCCACCTTAACACACTACCATGCCTCCTAAAAAAAATAACTGCATCCTGTCACTCATGTTTACATTTCTTCCATCTATTAACCACCTTTGACCCAACATCAATCATTTTTTGACTTATTTTTGATATGCACGGGTTTATGAATGATTTAATACCATATATGCTTGCATGCCTGTCCACTAATGTTGAGTCATTAATTTTCTTTTTCTTTGATCCATTACTTTTCTTTACCTTTAAACTTTTGATGCCTTCGAATAGACTAAATTTCTTTTTTTAACATTTTGGTTTGTGAGAACCTTATTCGCATATTCTTTAGCAATGTTTCTCTTGTTATTAATGATCATGGCTATGTCATTACTATTCGATACTATTTTTTAGGACAAGATCTCATATTCAATAGTGCTTTATTTTAGCTGCACTTGGTTTTCTAATGGAAGGTATAACCAACGAAAGTTCAAGAATCATCGCCTTGCGCACGTCAAACAACAAAGCCACCTTTTTTCCTTGCATTGATCACCTCTTTCATCTTATCATTTCTCATGTACTTCACCTTTACGGCACCAAACACATCTTAATTAATGACTTTGACCATTGCTGGCTATACATGATACAAACCAGCATTCATCCAAACCTTACTTTTTTTATCTTTGCTGACCTTGTCTTTGTATCTGCTATTATCACAGCCTCCTACATAGCATGGCCTTGAGCTACTGCCTCGAAACTCAAGTTCTTGATCTTGCTTGCAACCCTAGGATCATGGTATCTTCTTATCACTATATTAGATGAAAATCCATAGGGCTTGTTGGTTATAATATTCTAAGGGCCAATTTCATTCCCAAGGCTCATCGATAACCACATCCACTACTTATGCTATTAGATGCGCTTGATCCCGATAACTGTATAGAGCATGATGCACCTCATCTTGCCTTAACTCCTGGCACCTTCTTATCTATGCCCATGGACATCTGAACTGTGTATTTTTTATGGGCCATCTTGATGCATGGGAGTGGCATTTTAACTTTTAGGATTAATGTTTTGATTCTATCGATGCTCGCCTTTTTGATATCAAGAATATCACTGAGCATTGATCAAGCAGTTTTGTATCTTTTCAGAAGCTTTTCCTCATGCTTCTCTGCTTACTTTTCCACCCACCAAGGATCCTCCTGCCAATGATACTTAGTCATATTAGGCTCGTTTAGGCTTATTCGTAAGTTTTTAAGACTTCATTTTTCATGTTTTTCAAAATCTTTCCATTTTATCAGACATGTTTTGATTATTTTGTTGGACATATTTAACATCTTATTCTCAATGAATTATCTTTGATTATGCACATTATGATTGAATTCTTTCCATTACTTTAAATTGATCTTTTTTGTGTCTTGATATAACAAAAAGGGGGAGAAATGCTATAAATTTGCCAAATGTGTTTCTTGCATCTATGATATGATAATGATATTATTGTGAACTTCATCAATGTTGAATATGATGATGATTTTGTTGTGAACTTGAAAAAAATTGATTGTTGTCTTGAACATAATATAAAGTTGTTGGAACCAAATAACATGTTAATTAAGTAAATATTGAACACTTTTACATTCTCATATGTTATAGCTTGATTTATGAAGGTCATGGACAATATTGTGGATTTAAAATGTTGTAGCTTTAAATTTACTTAAGCACATTATTTTCTCAATTAAAAACTTTTGAAAAGATTGCTTTTATTGAGGGAGAGTTTTTCATTAAATATTTTAGGGGGAGTCTTTAACAAGCAAATTTATCTTAAGTTTTACTATATCAAAAATGAGGAGATTGTTAGCTTTATTGGCTTTGAATTAATCTCGGTTTTGATATAATAATAACTTAGGCTAAACTAACTTGTACTAAATTGTTTCTAACTTAGTAGTTTCCTTGAATTAAATTAAAAATATTTTTGAAAAATACTAAGTTAATTTATAGCTCTGATTTTCTCAAAAATATATGTTCTTAATGTATATTTCTACTTATAATATTTTTGATATATGTTTAAGTCACATTCAAGCCAAGAAAAATCATTTTACAAAGGATTTTAAATTAATGTATTGATACAATGCATCAAAGTATTAATACTAAGCTTAAAACGCTTGAATGTATTGATATGCATCACTATGTATCAACACAATATAGTGCGTATTGATACTCACCTTATAGGTATCGATACATTGCTTGGCAGTAGCTAAGGTTTGGTTGAAATCCTTGAATGTATCAATACAAATGGCTTTGTATCTATACAACATGATGATTATCAATACTCAACCTTTAGGTATCAATATAATAGCTTACAATGATTACATTTTTAAATTCATGTATCGATACTCTTTATATCATATTGATACAACAATTCAAGTTAGAATGGAAACAAGTATTTATGAAAGGCTATGGCCGCTCTTCATCAACCTCATTAATACCCGACATTTATAAATCAATTCCAGACTATAAATATAGGTTCTCAATAGTCGAAGCAGTATGAGATATCAAGATTAATCTAGCATTAAACATCAAAAGCTTAAAATCTTCAAAATATTCATTCTTCTTGTTTTTTATTGTACTTCTTCAAGTTTATTTGGTCTTATCTATTTTGTCCTTAAATTCTAACAAATAGTTACCTACTAGAGTTTCTAATTGTTTGTAAACACTTTATTCATATCACAAAGGGGTTGTGTGAAAATCGATTAAAAACACTTAAGAATTCTTAAGGGGATTGAAATATTCTATCTAAGCCTAAAAAAAAGTTGTAAGATTATACATTAGCCTAAAAAGTAACAACTTCATGAGTGAATTATGGGAGTCACCTTGGCAAGGAAGTGCTAAGAAGAGAGGACGTAAGCTTCGAGTTCAAGGGCCAAATTTCTATATGTTGATTTTTTATTTCACTTACCCTTAACTTCTTTTTACATTCATTTTATTTCAACTTCTTGTAAAAGGTTAATTTATGATCATATTTTTAAAAGAACCTATTCACCCTCTTAGTTCAATCATTACTTTGGCTAACAGCCTTGGATTACTTCATAATTATGTAAATGGGTGTTTTACTAGTGTTTTTAATTAAAACATAAGCATGAAAACCACCTACATAACTTAAGCCATTCAAGTTTGAATGAACTTAAAGTTACTGAGTTTAATTCTTTAATCATGCATGGGAACTAAATAGTATCTAGTTTGATTATATCTTGACTATTTTAAGTTTAGTTCAACTAAAAATTCAATGGGATGCCATTTTGGATTATAGTTAAAAGGTCTTTCTTGGATAGAACTAAGATATGTCCCTTTTGAGTATAGGTTTCTCCTTAAGGGCACATAGTTAAGTTTTTCCACTCGACTCAGCTAAAACCATGCCCAAAAAAGAAGGTTTTAGCATCTTGGATCAGAACACCTAAGGCTCAGAGGGATTACTTACAGGCAAGCATGGGAAGTTGTTAAAAAATAGGTGGTGGTGCATGGGAATGAGTTATAATCAGCCAAGGAAGGTTTTAAGCCCCCTTGGATGTCCAAAACAGAAGGGAAGTTAGTTCTAAGTGAGGGAAACTAGACAAGAAAATGAAAGAAAAAAAACAAAGGAAAAATAGATAAAAAGAAAGAGAAAGTTAAGTTCTTGAAAAGCTAGTTTCAAGGTGGCATAGCATTTTTTTTTTCATTTTTCTATTCATTTTATGTGAGCTTGAGGATCCTAAGCCATGCTTTGGATATGATTTGAGCTAAAGGTGTAAAAACTATGTTTATAGCCCAATTTTGAGCTATGATATCTGTATCTTTTCTTTTTGTTTTTTTTATGACCTTTGTTCAAAGGTTTTTGAAAAATCAAATTTGCCTTTAATGTTGAGCTTTTTAGTTTTCTTTTGATCTTTATCAAGAAATTTCACATGTTTCAACTCTAGTTTTACTTTACATGTTACTAATTTTCCATGTTATGTGTGATTCATGCATTTTATGATATTGTCAAGCATTATTATCATGATTCCATGCATTTTCCATAAAATATGATGATTATGCCAACATCACCATACCTGTTAGTAAATCTATATGTGTTCATGTTAGTAAGGTATTTTGTATAGGTAAATCATGCATGATTTCACACTTGTGCATATGTTTGGTAGATAAGATGTTTATAGGTGAATTTATGAGTAGTAAAGGCCTAAAATGACCTTTTTGCAAATTTTCTATAATGTTTTCATGCTTATTAGAGATTATTATGCAATTTTCATGCATCTTAAAGTCATATAAGTCATTTTCTATGATTTAGAAATCATTATGTCATTTCACGTAATTTAGGATCATTCTAGTCATTTATCATGTTTAGGGACTTTTGTGCAATTTCATGCATTTTTAGGTCATGTTAATCATTTTCCATGTTTTAAGGTCTATTACATAATTTCATGGAACTTAAGACCATTTTAGGCATTTTCCATGATTTAGGGGTTATTATGTAATTTCATGTTTTAGCATCATTTTGATCATTGTTCATAATTTAGGGTTATAATGTAATTTCTTTCATTCTAGGATCATTTTGGCCATTTTCTATGATTCAAGGACCATTATGCAAATTCATACATTTTAGGATCATTTCAGTCGTTTTCCATGACTTAGGGCCCATTATGTTTTTTTTAATGCATTTTAGGGTCCTTTAAAACATTTTCTATGTCATAAGGACTACTATGCAATTACCATGTGTAGACATCTCATTTTGTCTAAGCCAATTTTTGGCATCTTGGGATGTAATTGAAAGATAATAGAATAAAAAAAATAACAAAAAGAGATGATTGCCGGGTGCTATGTTGCCAGGCACTATGGTGACACAGGGCCAAGCAAAAATTTTTTTTGGGAAGGTCTAAAATGCTTTAATGCCATATTAAAGAAAAATGTAAAAATAAGGCATCAAAAGTCACTATTTGGGTGTCCCCTAAGTCATTTAGATGAACATGGGTTAGTTTCCCACTGTTTGTGAGCAAGGTGTGGTAATTCAGAAAGCCAATAGTATGTATAAGTAACATTGGTGCATAGGTATCAAAACCAAGCTCTCACATCACCAAAATTCAAATTATGCATGTGGTATCGAACACGAAGGTTTGGTATCGATACATAAGATGTGGTCTCAATACCTAGTGTGCTTGTAGAGATACAGGCCTTGGTAGTAGCTAAAGTTGTGATTTTTAGAAAAATGCATCGATACACAAGCAGGAGTATCGATACAAAGCCTTGGAGTATCGATACATGCCTGTAAGTCTTGAGACTAGAAACATTTTTTTTGCTTTTGGTATCGATACACAATTTTTTGTATTGATACTTATGGGTAAAATTTGCCTTGTATATTCATACAAAATGTTTTGTATCGATACACCAAAGCATTTTTGCCCAGTTTGAGCCATCTTTCAACCTTTGCATTACTGATATGGAAATTTGATTCAAACCTGGTTTTGCTGCAAAAATCATTAGAATTCATATCAAGCTTCGGCTTTGGGCTTATGATTGGATTTAAATAAAATTTTGAGGCCAAAATAGAAAATGAAAAGGGACATTTTCATGAAATATATCATTTGTTAGAGGGCAAGCTTGGTTTCCCCATTTACAGATTGCTAGAAACCTTTTTGCACCCTACTCTGCATGGCAAAACCAATGGAAATATGATCAGCTGAGAATAGTACCTAGAGTCATCTCCTAGTACATGAGAGAAAATCCTACAATGCCCTTACTTTGGCTTAAAAACATTGGCTGATCATACCCCATATAAAGGAGCCAATCTCGTCTCATTAAAGAAGGGAACCTATAGAGATCTTCATCATTATTCTCAATCATTTCTAAAACCCTCTAGACCTAAAAACTCTTATAAAAACATTGTTCCATTGACCTTCATTTCAACCAAAAACTTCATTCCCATAGCTTTTCCAAACCTCTATTAGAAAACCTCTAAACACTCAACCTTTCATACACTTTCATCCTTAAAACCCCTCTCCATCAACATTTTAACAAAGAAAGCTTTTTTTTTCATCATTTTCTTGCTAAACAATAGCAAAGCGAGGGAAAAAACTAAGTTTTGTGTCACTACTTTAAGTAAAGAGGAAAGTTCAAGGCTTTTTAGTATATTTTCTCTACCTTTCTCCATGTATTTTTTACTTTTAAACATTTGCATCTTTTTAGTGAACCATTCATGATGCCATGACTATCTTAGGACCCTCATGCATTATTGTGGCCTTGGTTGTGTTAGTTTTAGGGTATTGATGATCCTTTTGATGCCGCAATACTTCTTGGGTGACCAAACATGCTTCTCATCATTTTGCTATAGAAATAGCTCTTATCCATGCATCTTTGACATGTTTCATCCACCATCATACTCTGAACACATGCTTGAATGTTCCTTTTAACATGTTTTTAGGCATATTTTCATGTATTTCCTTGTCTTTTGATAAGTTTCATGACATAAAAATGTTGTCTTGGAAATTCCAGCATGCTTTTCTTTGCTCAAATATGATTATATCATCTCCCATAACATGATCTTTGATGTCATCTACATATATCTTATATGTCACCTCCTTACATTTTTATCATCTTTTCTATGTAAAAATGTCATCTTTACTTGTTTGAATGTCTTGTTCATCTTCCCCATTATGTATATTGCATTATATTCGTAACATTTTTTGTCACAAATGTTTTCTTTTTTCTAGCAAAAATCTAATTTCAAAAGGAAAATCTCCAAGTTAAGTCTATGATACCTCGAACAGATGGAGACTAGTATAGGTTTAATGTTTTCGCAAAATTGGTCTTCTAATCTTGGAGACAAATCAAACATGTTAGATTTTGATTAATGGTGAAACAGGATCCTATTTTCAAGCAAAAATAACATTTTTAGTTGATAAAAGAAATAGTAAGCCTTGATCTTGAGCTTAACACCTTCATTTGTGGCACGATCAACATGTTGTTTCATCTTCCAAAACTACTTCGGAATTGTGGAATGAACTTGTTATGCTTATGTCACTATTTTTTCTATGTCATAACTATTCGAACAGCCATGGCTTGAGTTTGACCCTAAGAAACCCAAAAAATCAAATAATCCCTACTTTTGCTCTGGTAGCACCATAGTTTAATTTTGAAAAATTATTTTCAAACCATAAATGATTTTTTAGAATTTTTTTATATTTTCTCTTAAAGTGCATCAAATCATCTTTCCAAAAGTGTCTCATTTCCCCTTGGATCATTCTGAATGAGGGAATTATGATTTTTCAAACATTTGCTATTTGGAACCCCAAGAACCAATGCATTACATTTTGTTTAGGCCATTTTGTCCCATTTGATGCTTTTTCTACATTATCTAAATATTTTTCTCAAAAAGTTCACAAAATCCCCTTTCCAGAAAGGTATGTTTATGATTTAATGATTTTGGATGAAAATGATTTTTCGTAGTTCATCATGCCCTTCCCCTTGTACATGCTGCCAGTGTGAAAACAAGCCTAAATCCAAAATTTAATTCTGCCTAGAAAGTGATCTTCTAGGATTTTTGAAACATTTTTATATTTGTCCTCTTCTGTTGCCTCTCTAAAGGTATCTCGCTTACCCCCCGAAGGTTTTGGATAAACCCAAAATAAATTTAGTAAGGGAGACAATGTGATGCTATCCCTTGCTTTTTTAGAATTAAAATTGAACCCTCTCCTAAATAGCCATCATCAAGATGTTTTAACTTTTCGAAATGCATTTGATGGCTCCCCCATAAAACAAGCCCTTCAATCTCAGATCAAGGCTTAATACAAAAATATATTTTATTCAAATTCTTAATTTCCCATCTTTAAGATACTTTTTTTAAAAAATATATAAAAATAAAATAAATATCCTTTTTCTTCTAAATCATCAAAAAAAATTTCATTTTTAGGGATATGCCAACCCCATGTCTTTGAGGGCATACTCCAACCCCCCTTCTTCACAAAAAAATTGAAAATTTCTTTTTTGGATTTATTCAAGGTTTTTAATCAAAAATTTTATTTTTGGGGATATTCAGCACCATCATTTCGAGGTGATACTCTAACTCTGTTTCTACTAAAAAAACTTGAATTTTTTTCTCTAGATTTATTCGAGATTCCTAATTTTTTTTTCTAAAATTATAAAAAAATTTATTCTTGGGGAATACTTCAATCCCACGTCTTCGAAGACATAATCCAACCTTGCTTTTAACTTAAAATTTAAAAATCTATATTCGTTTGGATATCTTAGATTATTTCAATTAAAACCTTTTTGCATGCCTCAAATTAGCACTGAATCCAAATATGTCTCTAAAGTGTCATTCTAGTTATTCTTTAATAATCAATGGTAATTATGAGATACATTTTGAGTGTCCTTCCATTTTACGTTCTTTTGTTTATGATTGTTTGTCTGTGACAGTATTACATTTCTTTTCGCCCAACTAACACATTTTCTTTATGTGGCAATCATTATGCATTTATAGTTAAAAATTGTTTTCAAAAAAATTTTATAAGGGAAAGATCTGTGTTGGTATCTCTCCAGTGCCTAAATGGAATATTCAAATTTGTAAAATTTTATCCAAGAATTATTTTGTTAAAAGCCCTCGTATTCCTCGTCCCTCTACGGCACATAGGTGATATAAATTTTCTTTCAAAACGTGAATCTACTATTTTCACAAAGATTCATGCATAAATAAGAATTTTATCTAAATAATGACCAAATGGAACTAATTAAACCAAAACTGAAGCGAGATATAGTTAGTAGGTATCGATTTTAGGTGTCATGTGTGTGCTAATCCTTCTCCACACATAACCAACTTTGAACCCAACTAATGAATCTTTGGAACTTAAAGATCTTGAAATCAGTATTTCAAGTTTTGTATCTTAAAATATTATTTTTGATAAGCATCTGATCATGCTTAGCCCAAAATGATCAGTGGCGGCTCCATATTTATAGTTACTTTATCCTAACCTTCCAAGACTAGTTGGAAGAGTGATCTATCCCATGATGTTTCTCCTTTTATTATTACTATGCCTAATTCAAGTCTCGATCAAGGGATAACCCAAAGGATCAACCACACCATCATATATATATCTTTTAAGTCATGCACACCCACTTCAGAGCATCCAGAGAGAAAAGAAAAAAAGGTACATGGCAAAAGCTTGGCAACTTTATTAGGGAGCAGATTAGAGAGTTAAGCCTATGACTAGCTATATCTAGCTCGATTCTTGGTTCTTTCGAATTCCATCATTATTTGGTTATAATCCCCTTTCATCTTTATCAACTAAACTTTTATCTTTCATGGTTTTTGCACTATGATTGTCAGGGAATATTTTGTTCCCAAATAAATATTGACTCAAATAAGTATGGTAATATGGGAGCAAATCAAAGGTTTGATTGTTTCCCTAACACACATTATGAACTTACATGTGTATTAAATTCTCACCAAACACCATGGTAAGATTATGGTCCTAATTAGGAGGAAGTGAGCATTCCGCATTCATGAGTATCCTTCTGCATAGGCATGGCAAGACCTTCTAGGGTGTAAATCACCTATGTTTCTCATAACTATCCCTTCACATTTGCATAGGGGAATATATCTACCAGATCGAACCTGTTTTGCCAAACCCTCAATAGGCCTAGGAGTTGGGTGTCTCAGTAATCATTACCAGAAAGGGGAATGATTCAAATACCAATCTAGGCATCAACTTAGAACCATGTAGTGAACCTCCAAGCCAAACCATGTTAAACCATACTAATGTATGGCTAGAATAATCCAAAGAATAGGGTCACTTGGGGAAACACTTCTTACATTGACTTTTATACACCATGTTACATAGGTGATAATAGACGTTGTCATCCCCATTGATTATTTTATTTCATGATGATTTTTAGGGTATGCTATTATGTTCTACGACTAACCCCATTTAATAAATGGGTGATAACATACAGATGCCGTTGCTTACAATGCCCCATGTCATCTTACAAAAAGATGTCATATCTAACCAAAATAAGCTTCATGCTATCCAAATGATAGCTTAACATGTACCTGCATTGATGTTCACAAGCGAACATTGCCAATTAATTAGTCAGTCTGATCCTTAAGAGGTATCGTGCCATCTTGCTAAAGGCAATTATAACCTGGACATATGCCATTTTACTATCTGTTTGTTATCAATTATTGTGTTCGCCCTTAAACATCATATTGCCTATTGAATCTATGGAAGTAGATCTTTTTTCCCGATTGTGTTGAACTATTTAAGCTTTCAACTTTTGTAAAAAGATGGGTATGGTTGCTTCATTAGATGTGTACCATTTCTCCACCTTTGGCTTGTTATTCACTTTTATCTTGAAGAAAATAGGATATCATACAACTTCTTACCTAACTTTAGCCCGACCTCCAAGGTCTTTAAGAAGGAATGGCCCTAAGACAAGTCTGAAGAGCAATGGATCCAAAAATTTTGACCTCAGAGAGGAAGAGGTGACATGCAAGGCCCCTTAGTTTTCACTATAGACAATCATATTTTGATATAGAGGTTATCGTTATGTACTGCTTATGGGATTATGGGGAAGCATTAGTCTCATCTACAACAATTTTAGTGTCGATAATTTATTCCCTTTGTCCAAGAACTGAAGCAATAGGATTTCAATATGGTAAGCCTAATTAAAAGTCAAAAGTTTAGACAATTTTTCACGCTTGGAGGCAAACCAATTACATGAAAAGGTATTGGAGATGAAGTAGTATAACCTCAAGATATAATGAGTAGAGGATCCTCGCATCAATAACTCCTCGCCTTTGTCTGACATTAGAATATCACAAGTATTAGGTGATGAATTTCCCTTTGAGATCAAATTGCTCAAGCGTGAGTTCAAATAAGAAAAGGTGATCTTTGTTATGCTCTCATCTGAGTCCTACAGTAGTTTCAGTGTCAATAATTTGTTCCCTTTGTCCAAGAACTAGAGCAATGGGATTTCAATATGGTAAGCTTGATTACGAGTTAAAAGTTCAGACAATTTTTCACGCTTGATGATAAACCAATTGCATGAAAAGGTATTGGAGATGAAGTAGTATGACCTCAAGATATGATGAGTGGAGGATCCTCGCATCAATGACTCCTCACCTTTGTTTGCTATTGGAATATCATAAGTATTAGGTAATTTTGAGATCAAATTGCTCAAGCGTGAGTTCAAACAAGAAAATGCAATCTTTGTTAAGTAAATTACTCGCTTAAAGGAAGAAAGAGTCCATTAGTAATAGACCTCTAGCTCAAGGATGACAAGGTGAACTGGGCTATCAAAGAGAAAAATCACCTTAAAAAGGATCTCGAGAGTTGAATGAAAGATTATGTTCCCTTAGCAAAGTAAGCAAGTCTTGGCACCTTGGTAAGTCATCTATTGAGTAGGAGGTAGAACTTGTTACCCTCAAGAAGGAACTACATCAATGTAAAGAAGTAATCAGGGTCAATAAGGAAAAGCCTATTAAAACCTGTACCCTTGTATCAACTTATCAAAGGAAGAATGAATAGCTAGAAGCTTAAGTTGAGGATTTAAGAGCAAATCATATTGAGAATGAAACTCTGACACTAATAATTCAAGATTTATAGCATTCTCATCAGGCTTGCCAAGGCTAGGTTATGAATTAATGAGAGCCTTTAAACAATGAGAGTAAGAATGGCTCTAAGTGGTCGATCATGCACACCAAAATTATCAAGACCACCACAATCATCTCATCAAGCAGATTTAGGTAGCCCAATTGAAGGCTAAGAACATGATGGACATAACCTGATCCTTGACACATGAAATCTTGCCCATCGACACCCGTAAACAAGATTTGTTATATTTTATGGAATGTGTGATCAAGCCATTCATGCATTTTCAAATGCAATTGAGTGTAATTGGGATATTTTGGTTACTTGAATGAAAGATACTATTGGTGAAGCTGCTCCTTAAGTTCAATTACTACTTTATGCATTTATGTTAATTTTCATCTTATTGCATACTTATCCTCATCTCATCAAACATGCTCAGACACATAATAAAAGTCTAATCCAATAATAATCTAAAGTGAAGAAGCTCTAAAACATGGAAGCTATAATTCATCATGGTATAACGCTTGCAATTATCGAAAAGCGACAAAAAATGATCTTTAAGCTCGCATTGAGAGATGTGAACTCATGTATAGGGACATTCAAGAGCAATCACTCTATAGGAATAAAGAACTCCAAGCTCAGATTGTCGAATTAAGTAAGCTACTGTCTGAGGTTTTAAAGGAAAAAGGGTAAATGAGCACAACCGATGCAGGTGAAGAACCAATTAATCTCAAGAGCAATTTAAATGGTAATACTAAAGCCACCAATGCTCAGTAAGGGGCATTGAATGTACATCATCCTCTGGCAACAAATATCTTATTAACTCAGCCATTAATTTACATTAATCCTATTGTAACATTTTATCTGGTCTAAGGGTGCAAGCTTTTCATCGATAAAGCCAATAGTCTTATATCTCGATGAGCAAATGAAATAAGAAAAAGTGAAAAGGTCCTTCAAAATGTTGAAGGTAGAAACAAGGATCGATCACTAGAAAAGCGCTTTTGAGCTATCAAAGGAAGCGACAAATTTAGGATTGTAGATGCAAAATCTTTGGGATTGGTTTCCAGTCTCGTTATCCTGCCTAAATTCAAAGTGTTGGATTTTGAAAAGTACAATAGAACTATAGACCCCACTGCCTACCTTTGCATGTACTGTTGTAAGATGACCGGGTATGAGGAGAATGAAAAGCTGCTAATTCATTGCTTTTAAGAAATCTAACTGCGGCAACTATCTGATAGTATATAGGGATTGATCTCACAAGAATCTAATCATAAGCAGATTTTGCCTAGGCATTCCTTGATCGATATAAGCACATGTCTGGTTAGGCCCGGGATCATCTCTCCCTTATGAACATGGAAAAAAAACCTCTGAGAGCTTTAAGCAATATGTTCAGAGGTAGAGAGAAAAAGCAGCTTAACTTTGCCTCTTTTAACCAAAAATGAGATAACAATCACATTTATTAGCACTTTGCAGGCTTTTTACTATGAAAGGTTCATGGGAAATACCATAAAAAATTTTGCCAATATCATTATATCGAGCAAAATGATAAAAAACGTTATAAAAAATGGCAAGGTATGGATTGGAGAATTATTTAGGTCGATTAAGTAGTCAACAACTACGGCCAAGGAAAAGAAGATGAATGCTGCTAGCAAAAGTCATGTTGGGTTTAATCACAATCCACATCTGGCTTATGGCATGCACTTCTCGAACATGTTGCATCTAGGTTTTAACCCATACTCATCGATGCCATAACTAGAACATTCTATCGGGGTAGTTTTGACAATAAGCTTCATGCTAAAATTTATTCAAAACACAGCCTAGAGTCATAATCCTATAATGCAGACAATGCAAGAGCTCTAAATAATCAATAAGCACCCTGAGAAAGGGAACACTTTCACTTTCATACTCTTACAAAGAGATTTACTCCTATTTATTGATAGGCGGCTAGTGGCTACAGTATTCATGAATCTAAGATCACCTCTATACCCTAAATGGTATGATAAAAATGCTTATGTGAATACCATGCCAAGGCATAAGGCCCTCTATTAAGAATTACACTTTATTTAAGAGAAAGTTACAAGGTTTACTAGAAAAGGGTATAATTGACGTCAAACAAAGACTTGGACCTAACATTAGAGCCAATCCACTTTCTAACCATATAGAGCCAAGAATGAATGCAATGATCAAAGGGAAAATATGTTGGGTCAAAAGAAGTGTGGGAGAAGTTAAAATCCTGATTAGTAAGGAATGGCAGGCTTTTGTGAAGGCAAGAATACTATCAGATGTCGAAAACTTGGGTAAAAAAAACAATTGAACCATTTTGTTGCCAATGCAATCAGGGGCACACTTTGCAACACTACACTTTTCTTAGAAATGGTCTAAGGTATGATGGACCAATCTAAAATTGAGTTCTACGAGAAGCATAATAAGTATATCTATCCATCTATTAATTCCTTAGATAAGAAAATACCTGTATCGATTGGGTTTAAAGTTGCTTTTCTCTCTTAGACATGGAAAAGAGAGCTGACAAAAGCTTTAAGCAATATACTCTGAGGTGGATAAAAGAAGCCACCCAGATTCAACCTTTGCTGACAGAAAAAGAAATGATTGTTAGATTTATCATCACACTGCAAGCACTTTATTATAGTGAAAAAAATCCTAAGAAGCTTCGTAGACGTACTCATATTATGCGAAACAATTAATGAAGCTATAAAAAGTAACTCATGTGAAAGATATACCTTGAACAGCAAAGGGAAAGAAAAAGTGAAGGCTAGACAATAACAAAAATCTAATACTAAAGCCAATGTATCTTAAACTTATGCTGAGTTAGGTGTGAGTAGAATGATTATTGAATAAGACAGTAAGGTTGTAAAAAACTTAGATGAGGTCAAAATGCCAATGAATTTGGTTTGGTAAATCTTGGTGCAAGCTGAATTAGTCAATTTAGTCAAAAAGACAAAGGACAAAGTCGATGACTTTTATAGTTTCCATACTATCTATGGCCACACTTTTCAAATGTGCAAAGAGTTTCGCGCTATAGTTCAAAGAATGATAAAAGAGAGGTAACATTGAATTTTATGATAAAAGGTAAGCCTCGCATATCAAGTTTGTAGATGCACTGCTATCTATCAACACCACAAAGAAGGAAAGGATAATCCTTTTTACGGGGTTAGAAGGCTATTTGTCTTATTTGACAACCAATCGAGAGTCAAAGCTACCCTTGTACAACCCATACTGAAAATGATCATTCAACTTCCATTTTCTTTCCCTTACAAAAAAGATAAGGCGCTTTTTTTGAAATATGAAAGCAAAACATTAATTACTGAAATATCTAGTCAGCAAGTAATGAGCATTGACCTTTTAGGTGTAAGCCAACTAAGTCAAAGTGGCAGATGTTATGCTCTAGATACATCAAGAGAAAAAACTCAGTAAAAGAATACTACTTTTGTTCCTTAAGCACAGAAGTTTGCAAGCAAAGACTCAAATCCAATGGCAGTTAAGGGGCCAATAAGTGAGAAGGAAGCTACAAAATTTTTTAAGTTTACCAAATGTAGCGAATACAGCATCATAGATTAGTTGAACAAGTAGCTTGCCAAGATATTTGTGTTATTTCTATTATTAAGTTTTGGAGCTCATAGAAATGCTCTTCTCAAGGTCCTAAATAAGGTATATGTCATTTCAGACATCCTAATAGGCCAGCTGGATCGCCTAGTAAGTAATATCATTGCCAACAGCTATATATCTTTCAGTGGTGGTGAAATTCCTCATGGGAAAAGAGGAAACTATAAAGATATTCATATCTCCATACACTACAAAGGTAGCACGTTGCCCAAAGTGATCATTGATAACAAGTCAGCTTTGAATATGATGTTCATATCATGCCTAAACAAGCTCCCTATTGACATAACTCATATACAAAACAGTTGAATGATAAACATTATATTTCACTCCAAGTCAATTCACGCACTTATAAAGTAGACTTTCATGTAATGGACATTGCTCTATTGTATAATTTCCTGCTAGAAAAGTCATGGATCTATTCTGTAGGGGTAGTGCCATCATCATTGCATCAAAAGTTGAAATTCATCATAAAAAACAAAGCTGTCAGCATTGAAGAAGAAGAAGATATCATTGCTGCTTCCTCAATTGATGCATCATATATCAAACTTTATGAAAATATCTTAGAATCCTCATTGCAATCCTTTAAGTTTGTTAATGCCACTTTTGTCAAAGAGCGCTTGCCAATACTTGAGCCTTATTTATCGAAGATCACTCATATGAGTCTAAAGTTAACCATTGGTAAAGGTACCTATGCCGAAAAGAGACTCAAAAAACATCTCCAAGGGATTGCCAAAGCTGTGAAAGTTGTTAACCAAATCAAAAGAGGGTTGGGATTCAACCTAAGTGCATAGCAGAAAAGAAAACAAGCTCAAAAGAACTATGAAAAAATAGTAGCCCATCTATTTAGACAAGACATAGGATATGAACCTATGAAATTTCCACTATTTTAAGAAAGTTATCGACCAAGAAGACATATGAATACTGGTTATGCTCATATTAAAAAGACATTAAAGGATTTTTTATCAGTGTCATTGATGAGCTAGGGTTGTTAATGATGGACCGAAAGATTAGCTTATGCCCTTCAGGAATTGTTCTAAGTGTTTAGACTGAGAGATTAGCCTAGCCTAAACATCATGCATTTCATCTTGTGTTCATTTTTTTAGTTCTTGCCAACTTGAACCTTTCTCTACATATTTTTTTGCCTATATTGTTCTTTTTTCATCTTTTTAGGTACTTAGATGAAGGTGACATGAGTATTCATATTAAGACTCCGAACATCAATTTTGAGCAACCAATTTGCACTGGTGAGGTTTAGGCTGAAAGAGATTCTGAAAAGAACCCTATACCTTCAAACATGCTGAGGCTAATTAAACAAGAAAAAAAATAGATATTGCCTTATAAAAACCCACTGAAACCGTAAACCTTGGAACAAAAAAAAGATCAGCAAGAAGTCAAAATTGAAACCTTTATAAGTCCATCAACCTGAAATGAACTAATAAATCTCCTCCAAGAATATCAAGATGTATTCACTTGGTCCTACCAAGACATGCTCGGATTAGACACCAGCATTGTGGTCCATAAGCTTCCCATTAAACTTGAGTGTAAGCCTATACAACAAAAACTTAGAAGGATAAAGTCTAAAATGCTTTTAAAGATTAAAGTGGAAGTAAAAAAACAATTTGAGGACAGATTTCTTAAAATAGCCAAATACTTTGAATAAGGAGCCAATATAATCCAGTTTTTAAAAAAGATGGTAAAGTTTGGATGTGTGTAGATTATAAGGACTTAAATCGAGTTAGCCCAAAAGATAATTTCCTTTTGCCCTATATTGACACCCTCGTAGACAATACTACCAAAAATGCATTATCTTCCTTCATAGGTGGATTTTCAAGTTGCAACCAAATTAAAATGGCAACTGAAGATATGGAGAAGACCATCTTTGTGATCTTGTGGGCCATTTTTATTATAAAATGATGCCCTTTGGGCTCAAGAATGCTAGGGTAACCTCTTAAAAGTGATCGTAATATTGTTTGATGACTTCATGTACAAAGAAATAGGTGTCTATATGGATGATATGATTGCTAAATTGCTATAGGAGAGCAAACACGTAGCCCATTTACAAAAGCTCTTCAAATAGCTTCATAAATATCAGCTCAAGTTAAACCCCCCAAATGCATGTTCGGCATTACATCTGGCAAACTATTAGGCTTCATTGCAAGCAAAAAAGAAATAAAAGTTGGTCCTAACAAGGTCAAGGCCATTTAAAACTTGCCACTACCTTAAACTCTAAAAGAAGTAAGGGGTTTCTTAGGAAGGTTAAACTATATAGCTTGATTTATAACTTAGTTGACTAAATGGGATCCAATCTTTTAGCTCTTTCAAAAAGAAAATCTCAGAGAATGGAATGAAGAATGTCAATAAGCCTTCGACAAGGTCAAAGAATACCTTTTAAACCCTCCGATACCTGTGCCATCAATGCTCGATCGACCTTTAATCTTGCATTTATTAGTTTTCAACAAGTCGATGGGTTGCGTATTAGGTCAACATTATAGAGTCAGGAAAGCAGGAACAAGCTATCTACTATTTGAACTAGAAGTACACAGAATATGAAAATAATTATTCAGCCATAGAGAAGCTATATTATGCTCTGGTTAGACAGCATGGACGTTAAGATAATTCATGTTATACCATACCATGTGGTTATTGCCAAACTTGATGCCATTAAGTATTTATGCGAGGCCCTTGCCTGTCAGAAAAATTTGCCAAGTGGCAAGTCTTATTTTCAAAATGTGACATCATGTGTGAAAACCAGAAAGCCATCAAGGGTAGCATAATAGCAAACTTCTTAGCAATCTGAGCAACAAATGTCTATCAACCTTGGACTTTGAATTCCCTAATAAAGACTTGATGTGCATTTCTAAGGTAAAAGATACTATTGAGTGTAGTTTATCTTGGAAAAGTACTTTAATGAAACTTTAAATGCATTGAGCAACGAAATTAGGGTAATTTTTATCTCACATAATAGAAATCACTACCCTTTCATCGCAAGATTAAACTTTAACTGTACCAACAATATAACTAAATCAAAGGCCTATGTCATGGGACTCTAAACTGCCATTGAAAAAAGTGTCTAAACATTGTAAATGTTTGGAGATTCAGCCCCTGTCATCTACCAACTGAAAGGAGAATGGCAAACACATGATGCTACACTGGTCCTTTATGGGAACCTAATATGATGATATTAGCTTTCAATATTTACCTTGCAAAAAGAACCAAATTGCTGAGGCTTAGCCAAATTATCCTTCATGTTTAAAGTCAATCAAGAATCTGATGTTGCTCCTATTTAAATGAGCATCCATTCAATTCTAGCACATTGTCAATATGCCAAAGAAGAGAAGGATGGCCTGCCATGTTATCATGACATTTTCTATGCATCAAAGATCAATAATACCCTAAATATGCTATAAAAATGTATAAGGGAACCATCCGAAGGATAGCTAAGAGCTTCATTTCAAATGGCAAAATTTTGTATAAAAAAGTTAGGATCAAGTATTACTTTGGTGTGTTGATGCCTTTGAAGCCAAAAGAATTCTTGAAGAAATCCATGAAGGAATCTGTGACATACATGCTAATGGACAAAGAATGGCAAAACAAGTCATGCAATCAAGCTACTATTGGTTGACTCTTGAAAAAGATTGCGCTGACTATGCTCAAAAGTGTCGCAAATGCCAGATCTACATGGACAAAATCTATGTCCCACTGATATCCCTACATGTTATGATGGCTTTAAGGCCTTTTCTATGTGGGGCGTAGGCATGACCGGATTGATTACCTCTAAGGCTTCTAATGGGCATCATTTTATTTTGGACGCTATTAATTATTTCACCAAGTGGTGAAAGCGGCTTCATATGCCAATGTCAACTAGATCTATTGTATTTAAACTTATGAAAAGGGATGTCATTTGTAGACATGGCCTTCCTAAGTAGATCATGATTGATAATGCACACAACCTAAAAAACAAAATAATGTAAGCAATCTACTCTCAGTTCAAGATTCGACATTGCAATTTCATCCCATACCATCTAAAATTTAATAGGGCAATTAAAGTAGCCAACAAAAATATCAAGAAGATAGTCAAAAAGATGGTTGAGATGTATAAAGATTGGCATGAAATGTTGCCTTTTGCATTACATGCCTGTTACACAATAGTATAAAGTTCTACGAGTGCTACCTCATTCTTCTTTGTCTACGACATGGAGACAGTCTTACCTATTGAGATCTAAATCTCTTCATTTAGAGTCTTGATGCAATCATAATTTGAAAAGGCTGAATAAGTCAAGAATCAATATGAGTGGCTCATATTCAAGAATCAATATAAGTGGCTCAATCTCATCGAAAAGAAAAGAACAAAAGCCATTTGTCACGGGCAGATGTAAGAAAAGCGCATGATGGGAGACCAATACAAAAGGGTCTATACTTATCAGTTCCAAGAAGGTGACCTAGTACTCAGCCTCTCGATCCATAAAGATGTTTGAGGAAAATGTATATTGAATTGGGAAGGATTATACATAGTGAAATGTGTATTTTTTTAGGGAGCCTTGATCTTAACTGAGATGGATATTGGCGATCTACCTAAGCTATAAATTTTAATTTTGCCAAGAAATATTATCAGTGAAAGGATTTTAGGATGAAAATCTAAAAGGCTATCTATTCTCCTTTTGCTCCCACTCTTAAAAAAGTAAAAAAGGATAAAAAAGATAAAAACACAAAAGGGCGTCCAGGAAAATGAGCCAACTTAGGTTGAAAACCCAAAAAGGTGGCTTAAGTGGTGAGACCTTCACTTACCCAAACTAAATTAAGCCTAAACTACCACCAGCTTAAGCTAGCACTAATTTAACCTATAACCCTGACTAAAACACTAAATCATAACCTAACTCACCTATTCTATACAAACGTACTCTATCGAATCTCATCTTTACCCATACATGAAAATGGAGATTACCTAACCTCGAAGCCTCCATCCTACCATGGGGTTATTTGAAGAATTTTCTTATGAGTTAGACAACACTAAAAGGATTAACTACTTGAGAATGATCTCAAAAGACACTTAATTGAAGACTCATGTTATCAGTATTAGGGGCTAAGCAGCCAGGAAAACCCTTCTTAACCTTTTTGTATCTTAAAATTTTTTGTGATCTCATAATTTGTATAACTTATACCTTCTTTCTTTTGAATAAAATACAATCACTTGATTTCTTACAATGTTTTTTTGTAACTCCAACATCCCATGTTGCATTATCTTTATTACTGATAATCTTGATAAATTAATGGAACTGGTAATAGGATTTCCTAGCATTACTTGGAAAAATGAAACTTTGCAAGAATTTTATTTCATGTCTAAAAACCAAAAATGAACCCTTGAGGCCACAGTTGGTCTTGCCCTTGGACCATAGATTTTGAAAACATGTTCAAAACCTCCTCATAGTAAATGCTAGCCTAAAGATAAGGGGCTAAAGTTATTTTCAAACTATCATCCTAACAACTGTATTTCAGAATAGTCCACTTAGACAACTAAAGACACCCTTTGAATCATAGTTGGTAAAGAAGAATCCTCCATACTCAGCAAACTCAATGAAAGTCCCCAAACATGGGCCCTAAGCTTGGGTCTATCCTTTTACAATCACAGACCACCTGTACCTCACAAAAATGGCCTTAATTTCAAATCCTCTAGAAATATAGAGTGAGATTGACAAACCTCGAGTTTAAGATTCACCTTATCAAACTTGTAGAAGGTTAAACGACTGAAAAAGCCTAAAAAAATCACTAAATTAGATTATTAAATCATCACTTCTACATCACTTAAGAAATGCATTTGCATCATTTAGCAATTAACATTCTTCAGGTGTGAACTTTTACTTTTAATAGTCTAAATTAAACAAAACTTCAAGTACGAATTCCTATTTTCAAAAAGCTTAAAAAGGTTTCAGGTAAGATTCCCTCATCTCACGAATGCGCAAATGGAAAAAGCGATTCAAAAAGGACACCCAAACTCATATCTTTTCAGTTCTCAAAAAGTAGGTCACCTTTTTTTCTGTCCTTAAAAAGTAGAATGCCTTTTTTTCTTTTTAGTCCTCAAAAAGTAGGATGCTTCTTTTCTTTTTAGTCTTCAAAGAGCAAAACACTTACCTTTTTTAATCCTTAAACAGTAAGTTGCCTACCTATCTTAATCATCAAAGAGCAAGATGCTTATCAAGCTCAATCCTTAAAGGGCAGGACGCTTACCTACCTCAATCCCAAAAGAGTAGGACACTTATCTACCTTAGTCTTCAAAGACCAGGATGCTTATCTACTTTAGTCCTCAAAGAGCAAGATATTTACCTACCCTACTCCATAAAACATTGGTGTATAGGTATCAACACCAAAGCCTTCACATCATAAAAATTCAAACTTTCATATTTAGTATCGATACAAAAGGGTTTGCATCAGTACTTAAGATGTGGTCTTGATACCTAGTGTCTTCATATCAATATAGGCCTTGGCATAGCTGAAGTTATGATTTTTGGCAAAATGTATTGATACATAAGTAGAAGTATTGATACAAAGCCTTAGAGTATCGATAAATGCCTCTAAGTTTTGGGACTCAAAATAATTTTTTGCTCTTAGTATCGATACATACTTCATTGTATCAGTACTCATGGGTAAAAGCTGCCTTGTTTATCAAAATAAAATGTTTTACATCGATACACCAAGGCGTTTTTGCTTAGTTCGAGCCATCTTTCAACTTTTGCACCATTGATCTGGAAAATTGATTCAAACTTGGTTTTGTCGCAAAAATCATCGGAATGCATATCAAGCTTTAGCTTTAGGCTTATGATTGGATTTAAACAAAATTTTGAGGCCTAAATAACTAACGACAAGGGATATTTTTATGAAATATATGGTTTGCCAAAGGGCAAGCTTAACCTTTCTCTAATTATAGATTTCTGTAGCCTTTCTGCACTACTACTTTACATGGCAGAATCAATGGAAATAAGATTAGCTCAGCATAAAACTTGGAGTTGTCTCCTAGTACATGAGGGAAAATCCTATAATGCCCTTACTTTTGGCTCAAAAACATTGGCTAAGCACACCCCATATAATAGAGCCAATCTTAGCTCAGTAAAAGGAGGAACCTAGAGAGATCTGTATCATTGTTCTTAGTTATCTCAAAAAACCTTTAGATCCAAAAACTCTCACAGACAACACTATCTATTAACTTTCATTTCAACTAAAAACTTTATTCCTGTAGCTCTTCCAAACCCTATTAGAAAACCTCTAAAAACTCAACCTTTTAAACATTTTTATTCTTAAAACCCTTCTCTATCAACATCATAAATAAGAAAGCTTCTTTTTTTCATCCTTTACTTGTTAAACAATATCAAAGGAGGGTAAAATTTGAGTTTTGTGTCACTGCTCCAAGTAAAGAAGCAAGTTCAAGGCTTTTTGGTATTTTTTTTACCTTTTACATTTTTTTGTTTTTAAACATTTGCATCTTTTTAATGAACCATTCATAGTGCCATGACTATCGTAGGATCCTTATGCATTATTGTGACCTTGGTTATGGTAGTATTAGGGCCTTGATGATCTTTTTTATGCTTCAATGGTGTTTAGGTGACCAAACATGCTTTTTGATCATTTTTCCATTAAAATAGCCCCTGCCAATGCATCTTTGACATGTTTTATCCATCATATTCTTAACACATGCTTGAATATTTCCCTAACATGTTTTTTAGATATATTCATGTATTTCCTTACCTTT
Source organism: Adansonia rubrostipa (assembly GCA_038381775.1). NCBI lineage: Eukaryota > Viridiplantae > Streptophyta > Magnoliopsida > Malvales > Malvaceae > Adansonia > Adansonia rubrostipa. The sequence continues at coordinate 83,632 of JBBYHM010096314.1, read as the reverse complement.
TGATGAGTTTCATTACATAAAAATGCTACCTTGGAATTCCAACATGCTTTTCCTTGCTTAAATATGATCATATCATCTCCTATAACATGATCTTTGATGTCATCTCCATGTATCTTATTTGTCACCTCTTTAAATTTTTGTCATCTTTTTTATATCGAAATGTTATCTCTTGCTTGTTTGAATATATTGCTCATATTCCTCATTATGTATATTGCATTATGTTCATAACATTTTTTATCACAAATGTTTTCTTGTTTCTAGCAAAAATCTGATTTCAAAAAGAAAATCTCCAAGTTAGGTCTATGATACCTCCAATAGATAGAGACTAGCATACGTTTAATGTTTTCATAGAATTAGTTTCCAATCTTGGATTCAAATCAAACATTTCAGGTCTGGATTCATGGTGAATAAAGTTCCTACTTTTCAAACAAAAATAACCCGTTTAGTTGATCAAAGAAATAATAAGCCTTGATCTTGAGCTTAACAGCTTTATTTGTGGCATGGTTAATGAGTTATTTCATCATCTCAAACTGTTTTGGGATTATGGAATGAACTTGTGATTCCTATGTCACTTTTTCTTTGTGTCACAGATCTTCGGACATCCATGCCTCAAGTTTGACCACATGGAACTTGAAAAATCAAATATTCCCTATTTTTGCTTTGATAGCTCCATAGTCCATATTTGAAAAATTATTGTTGAACCGTAAATGATTTTTCTAATTTTTTATATTTTTTCCTTAAAAGGCATTGAATTAATTTTCCAAAGGTGTCTCATTTGCTTTCAGACCATCCCCGATGAGGGAATTATGTTTTCTTGAACCTTTGCTATTTGGAATCCCTATAACCAATGCATTACATTTTATTGGGCCATTTTGGCCTATCAAATGATTTTTTACGTTATCTAAATATTTTTCCCAGAAGGTTCACAAAATTCCCGTTCTGGAAAGGTATTGTTTTTGATTTAATGATTCCAAATGAGTCTAAAATAATTTTTCAAAGTTGAACACAGCCTTTCCCTTATACATGCTGCCAATGTCAAAATAAGCCTAAATCCAAAGATTAATTCTGCCTAGAAAGTGATTTTCTAGGATTTTTGAAATATTTTTATATTATTCCTCATCATGTTGCCTTTTTAACGGTATTGCTTACCCCTTAAAGCCTTCGAGTAAACCCACAATAAAATCGAGAAAGGAGACAGCATGATGTTTCCTTTTTTTTTAGAATTGAAATTAACTCTTCTCCTGAATCGCATCATCGAGATGTTTGAACTTCCCAAAATGCATTTCCTCATAACATAAGCCTTTTAATCTCAGATCAAGGCTTAAGACACAAATATATTTTATTTAAATCCTTTATTTCCTATCTTCAAAATGCATTATTAAAAACATATAAAAATAAAATAAATATCCATTTTCTTCTAAATCATCACAAAGTTTTAATTCTTGGGGATAATCCAACCCTATCTCTTTAAGGGGATACTTCAACCTCATTCTCCACTAGAAAATTGGAATTTTCTCTATCGGATTTATCCAAGATTCTTGATAAAAAAATTTCATTCTTAGGGATACTCCAAGATTACCACTCTGAGGGGATACTCCAACCTCATTTTCCACTGAAAAAACTTGATTTTTTTCTCCTAGATTTGTTCAAGATTCCTAATTATTTTCTAAAATCAGCAAAAATTTTTATTCTTGGAGAATACTCCAGCCTTACCTCTCCGAAGGGATACTCTAACCTTACTTTTACATTAAAATCCAAAAATCATCTCGTTTTCGAATATCCTAGATTATTACGATTAAAACCTTTACCATCTTTTAAATTACCATTGAATCTAAGTACATCTCTAAATAGTCATTCTAGATATTCTTCAATAATCGAAGGCAATTATGAGGTAAATTCTGATTGTCCATCCCTTTTACGTTCTTTTTGTTTGTGGTTATTTGTTGCAAAATTATTACATTTCTTTTCATCCTACTAACAAATTTTTTATAGCAACCATCATGTGTTTATATTTAAAACTTATTTTCAAAAAAAATTTTATAAGGGAGTGTTCCGTGTCAATATCTTTTTAGTGCCTAACATAGAATATTTGAATTTCTAAAATTTAATCCAAAAATTTTCCTATGTTCCTTATACCTCTATGGCGCACAGGTGATATAAATTCTCTTTGAAAACCATGATAAATAATGACCAAATGGAGCCAATTAAGCCAAAACCGAAGTGAGATATAGTTAGGAGTACCGATTTCAGGCATTATAAGTATGCCAATCCTTCCCCTCTCGTGACCAACTTTGGAACCTAACCAAGGAACCTCCAAACCTGGTAGATCTTGAAATCAACATAGGCATCTGATCATGCCTAGCCTTAAATAAATGGTAACAACTACAAATTTAGTCACTTTATGGTAACCTTCTAAGACTAATTGGATAAGCAATTCATTCGATAGTGTTTCTCCATTTATTATCACTATACCTAATTCAAATCTCGATCAAGGGATAACCTAAAGGCTCAACCATACCATCATATATATAACTTTTAAGTCATGCATGCCCGTTTTGGATTATCGAAAGAGAAAAGAAAAGGGAATGTGGTGACGCCATGCATTTTAGGGTCACTATAGGAATTTTTTTCATTTTAAAGTCATGTAGGGACTTTCATGCAAAAACTTGTTCATTGGGGCTATTTTTATAAAAGCACTTTAAAACTAAGTCCTTAGGATTATATGGGAACTTCAACATCAAAACATATCCATTGGGGAATTTCATTAAGATTACATTAAAATAGAGTATAGGGCCATATGGGAACCTTCATGTTGATATATGTCCATTAGGGTCATATAAGAACCTTCATGTTGAAACATGTCCATTTGGGATATTCAGGCAATCGTACCTTAAAATCAATTCGAGAAACTTGTGGGAACCATCATATCGAGACATATCTATTAAGGTCATACAAGAATTTTTGTGTTGATGCATGTCCTATAGGGCTTTTAGCTGTTATTATGGTAAAAAAACTAGTATGATATTATCAACTATAATACGGCTTTAAATAAAATTCAAGGCAATATTCTTGAGTTTAAATAGTTCATAGATGCACTTTTAGTATATAGACGTCACCTTTTTGATTATTTTAAAATAGAGGAATACCCTTTTTAAATAAGTAAATCAAAAATTTTGATTTTTCTCAAATAAAACTTTCATCTTTCCTTCAGATTTTCTAAAAGGTAAGAAAATTTTTTGATTTTCAAAATTAATGGAAACCCAATTTACTTGCAATTGGAAGAATAATTTTAATTTTAAACATTTCAAAATACGAGAATCATGATTAAATACTAAAAATCTAAAACCATTTTTAATAAATAATTATGATAACACATGATTAATAGGTATCGATTTACTAGTGTCATGAAAGGGACATGTCTCACACTGTGCGTAACTAACTCTTGAACCCTTTTCATATAAATCTCTAGTTTTGAAGTGGATTTTTAGAGATTCTTTTCCAAAAGACGAGCTTTGATAGGTGACCAATCTCAACTAGCTAAAATAGATTAGTGGCGACTCTAAGTGTTTTGGTCATTTCATAATGACCATTTAGGGTTAAACTGGTTTATAAGTCATTCTGAAAAATAAGTCTCATCCTAATATGAAAAAATAAAGTAAACATTTATCCATATAAGTTTAGTGTGTCAGATTCGTGTTCAACATGTTGTCACAGCTCGATGAATCCACTAGGTATTTTAGAGAGTTTAGCCTAAAATTAATCATGTGTTACCCATATCTTCATTATTTGGTTTTAATTGACATTTAGTTATAATTCGCTTAATTTTCTTAGGTGATAATTCATGCATTGTTATTATTGTCATTTGAATTATATATTTCATGCTATTTATTTTTTGTATTATAATATTCTGTGTTTTAGTTGGAACATTACGCACAAGGGTTGTAGAATAGGCTATAAAAGATTTAATTCATTTTGCCATAAGATCCACTAGGAAGAATGGAGTAGTATTGTTTCATTAGTTGGAAGGAATTTATCACACTGTACATGTGTATATGCATTAAATTTTCCTCTACACGTATGGAGCAATGCATGGGTGATTTGGCATTTTAAGAGGGGGTGAAGTAGCTCTACTTTTTGAGGTGTTAGTCTTTGTTTAAGCTAGTGAAAAACCTACTCTTGTGAATTCTTAGCTTTTTGAGGTATTAGCCTCGCATGGGTTTGGAAAATTTTCCCATGTGAGTTGGATCCTTTTCAATAGAAATTCGATATGGGTAAGGATTAGCTTACCTTATTAACCCTTTTCATGCTTGGGAAAAATTTGTGAACCTATTTAGATGTCAAACTCCAACCTCATTTCATGAATTATAGTAGTTAGCCTAGGTAGAGGTGTGCTGGACCGTTACTAGAATTTTACTGAAATTATATACACATGTGGGAGCACTTCTTACCTTTTTCTTAACTCAAGCTTTTAAAGTATGCAATGATGAATGCATATCGTTTTTACCTTAGCAATTTTTTCATCAGTCCTAAAAGTGTTATAATGCCTAGATGAATTTTCTTAGGGCAAATTTTCAACAAATGTTTCTTTTCTTTTATTATTGAAAAAAATAAAAAAATTAAAAGTTTTCTGTAAGAAAAAAAAGAAAAATGAAAAAAGAAAAGTAGTTTTTTCTTAGTTTTTTTTTTCTTAATGAATTTTTAGAAGAAGGAAAATGGTAGAATGAAAAAGAGAAAAAAGGGTATCCTTTTTAGCTTCTTTCATTAATAATTAAAAGTAATGAATTTTTGGGAGAAAAAAATAGAAAAAAATGAAATAAACTAAAAAAAAATAAAAAAATGGAAATTAAAAAAATCAAAAATTAAAACAAAAAATAAAAAATGTTGGTAAAAAATTTTGAAGCACTCCATTATATGAGGAATAAAAGTGGTGCTAGGATTTCTTTTTCTTTAATTTGTTGCATTTACAGATTGACATTCCTAACTTTTGCATACATTAATAAATTCCCTTCAAGTATCCCTGCATTTCAATTTTCCATGCATTTAATTATCATTATGCTTATGCATTCATAAATCATGAATTACTAAACCCTTTGTTCATTACATTAGAGGGGTTAAAACATAACGATCAATTAGAGGAAAGAATTAGTGCATTAGAGTGCATTCAGGAAGAGTTTGGTCATGAAGTCCGTATGGGATAAGAAAAGAGCTTTGCTTAAAAGCATCAGCATCCTTGATGAATCTAGAGAATCAAAATTTGGATGATCGATTTAAAGCATGAATAAATGCTTTTGAAAGAATAGCTGGAGGAATAGGACACAAGATTTTAGAGATAGAGTGAAAATGTTCAAGCTGGCAAAAATTATCAGAGATCATATGAGTGACCCATAAGAACTGCCATTATTTTTGACACTACTTTTTGGATTGGATGACTTAAAAACTAGATTAAGTGTATCATATAAGTGAAAATTTTGATCCTTAGCCTATTCAAATATTGGAAGTATGCCCTTTTAAATCATCATTATAGATTAGTCTACTTCAAAGCTAGGTCTACGCCTTAGCACATTTCAACCAATTCTTAGCTAGTGCTAATCAATCTTTAACTAGTTCTAATGGTCAAAAGAGGTGACCATACAATAAAGAAAGAACCCTCATAAAGCCAATTCCACTATCCCATATATAATTACACCCCAGGCTCATCCAGGAATAGTTGGTCTCATTAATACCATTAGGCCTTTTAATGCCTTCTTATCCTAAGAATCATGGTACTAGTGTCACTTATAGTTACCACATTAGGAGTTTGGGTTATTCCACAGAGGTATGTGGAGCTTTGAAAAAAAAAGGTACAAAACATTATAGAAAAGTGAGTGTTAAGGTTTGAGGTCAAAAGTATACTAAGTAACATGAAAAGCATTTACCATTGCCATACTCTTTCTAATTCATCTACTCCAAGATCAAGAAATAATCAAGTTAGGATCAAATTGACCCAATTTCCATTATTATATTGAGTTTTAAGCCTAACTTATTCAGAAAGGTCTTTTGGCACTTGTACAAATTGAACGGTTGAAACCTTCATATTTGAGTTAATAAATGCTACAGAGTTGATATGATTATCACTTTGGCTACCAAAGTCATTCAATAGCAAACTACCTCTAATTAAAGGCTAAAGTTAAAGCTTTTATCTAGATAGAACTATTAAGTTTTTAAGGGAAGAAAGCCAAATGCCTATAGGAATTTGACACCTAATCATGAAAGTAAAAAACCTTAGCCATAGAGATTTGAAAGACTTTTAGAAGTATTAGATTGCTAAGGTAATAGAGTTATCACAAAGCTAGCTTTCTATGGTTACTTTGTGGACTTTGTTAAAGTAGAATTGATAAATGGTTAGGATTTAACGAGATCCCTTAAAGGTATTTAGAGTAATGGGATGCTTGTAAAGATGATTTTTTTAATGACTTTAAAAAGCTTTTTAAATATGATTATATGTCCTAACAATGAATGAATAAATTTTGAAGCTTTTCGATTGACGATGCAGGTTCATCAAATTCTTGCCTTTAAATTAATCTTCTTATGCTTATACTCAATCGATTATCCACTATGTGCACATTAGCAATGTTAATATACTTGTCCATTCATTCAAGTATTCATTGTCATATCCATCAATGTTCATTAGTTCATGACCATTGATGTTTTATAAGAAAATAAAAAGGATTCCATTAAAACCTACAGAGAAAGGTATTGATAAGGTTATGCCTCTTCATGAATTTATTCAAGTGTTTTTTTTCATGTTAGATGTAATTAAAAAGTGAAATGAAGGGAACTCATCTGCTCAGCCAAATAAGGGAAACCAATTTTAAATCTTAAAAAATTGACAAAACCTCAAATATTGTTGATCATCCAAAAGTTAGAGAAAAGAGAGAAGCTCTAGAAACATATTATCCATAAGGGTGAATCGCTTCCACTTCATAAACCTTGTTAGGATTTCTAAATCAAAGCTACTAATGGAAAGCTTGGCAAAAATGGCACAATGCTCAGAAGTGACACAAAAGTTTAACTAGTCAGAAGAGAGGATTTGAGTTATTAAGAGTGAGGAAGAAGTCAAAAATATGAGAGAGCTTTTGCTAGTCTCAAATATGATCATTTAGTCATAACGTAAAACTCTAATGTGTGAAAAGTAGAGTGAATTCTCTTGTCCTAAAATGCCTCTAACAACATATTGCTATAAAATGGCATGGCATATTGGGAATAAGAAGTTGTTTGTTCATATATTTGCTGAAAGCCTACTGGGGTAACATTCAAGTAGTATTCCCAATTAGAAAGAGACATCAGTACACATGGATAGGCTCGGCTTGAGCATTTCTAAAATGATAGAAGTACATGTTAGAGATGGCTCTAGATTGATGGACTTTGTAGAACATGAGGAAGAATCCTAATGAAAGCTACAAAATGGAGGGCAATGGCTTCATGAGTCCAATCGCCTCTCACAAACAAAGAGATACAAGCTTATTTTGTTGATAACCTTTCACCCCCATACTGTAGCAAGTTAATCAAAATTACTTTCACAGAATATGATGACGTATTGTTTGTTATCAAAGAATTAAACAAGGTATAAAAATCAAAAGGATCACATTTATCACTAATGCAAAATTAACAAGGCAGAAAAGTAATGCTATCAAACAATACGCACAAGACTTGACTATTAGTTGGAAGAACAAAAATATTAGAAAACACAAAGACCTATTCAGACTTGGTCCTCACCTGTAACCTTTTATTAATCGATGGATTCTATAGATCCACTTTCATGTTTCATGCTTTTCATACTAGGTTACCTGGTCTAAAATCTTAATGTGCAAATGGCTCAAGAAAGTAGTTTAGGCTATTCCTAAAACTAAAAAAGAGAGAAAAAGTGAAATTATATCACTCTCTGCCAATTTACAACATAAAGCTCTTTCATCTACATATTAGAAGTCAGATGATTTCCACTATCTTGGTAAAGTATAGGGAGCTTCTTTACCTAGAATTGTACAATTTTAGCATTAGATGTGAATGCCACCAAGGGACAGAAGGCCATTTCATGGAAAATTCCAATGCATTCAAGAACAAAGTATAGGTTCTAATGGATGCAAACTTGACAAAGTTCCGAAAGCTCATAGACACCTATTAGTGATGAACAACCTAAAGGTCATTGACCTTAGGATAGTTCTATCTTAACTTTAAAGTTCTATACCTTTCTTCATAAAAACTATGAACCTTGGTTTTAAATGAATAAAGTTTAATTTGTAAGCATCATGCATCCTATCTTAAGCTATGAACTTTGTTGCTAATGATTTCCATTATCAAAGGTAATGAGAACATTTCAAACAAATCTTATTATGGTGGGTGATCACCATTATGACTTTCACAAAATGAAAAAAGAAAAAAAAGAAAAAAGTATTCACCTTTAGTTATACATTCCTTGTCTTAGATGTTTGAATAAAAGAACATGTGAAACCAAATGTTCATTTTAAGATTCCTTGAAGGTTAAATAATCAGATTACACTTCTAAAATATTCGAATGTAGATAGTTTGGCACATGTTAAATTAATGCTAGGATTTTAAGATTTCTCAATTCGCATGAGTAACCCTACATCATAAATTTCTGCCCCTTTTCTCGAACCCTTGACCCTTAAGAACAAAAACCAACATGAGCTAAGAACACCTTTACCTCAAAGACAAATCCTTTCAATCCAATAAACAAGAAATGAAATTTAAGAAATTTCTCATGCTAGGTCAATTTATTTCTTAAAGTTCTAACTAGAATGAAGGTTCGTTCATGGTTACAAAGTTGATAATTTTGAAAAAATAAAAAAAAGGAAAATTGATTGTAATATAATGTGACTAAGGTACTTAAAATGATTTTAAAGGAAAAAACTACCTCTTTCTTAAGGAAAAGCTCGACCATTCAAATGGTTTTGCTTAGGATGAAAAATACCTATATTTCTTTATCCTTTCATAAAAAAAAAATTCCTTAGTAGCGCTCCTTGAGCATGATAAATTATTCTTCCCAAAAACCCTAATCAAGGATCACACTCCACACTAAGGGGCAAGGTAAAGTAAAGCTTCAAAATCAGAAAGGTAAATCTCATTTTAAAGCTGCAAAAGGAATGCCCACCGCCATGGGCTAAAAAAAGATAGATCAAGTTTGAAGCCTTGAAATCCATCATGATTAAATAAAATGAAAGAACAAGATAAAAAAAGAAATAAAAAAGTAGAGGTAAATAAAAAAAAGAAAAGACAAGGAAACAAAGACTTATATTATCATAAGGAGTAAAGGATAAACTTCTTCTAAATAAAAATGATCTTTGATTCATTTATCCTTAAACACTTAAATTGGGCCTATGTATCTCTTCGTTCTAAATCGTGAACCATGGCCTACATTATATGCGCTAAACCATTTCGATCAAATATAGCTATTTAAGCTATTGAGCTTATTCTAGGGAAATTCTTAGAAAATTCCACTTTTTCAATAAGTTTCAAGTCCTTAAGTGTATGATAAGTCAATAAGAAAAAGAAAAAAATGAATATAGTTCTAGGATGGAAAACCAAAAAGTGTAGTTTAGAATAAATTCATAGATCTTGGAGTCACCTTTAAATCGATAAAGGTAGCCATGGAAAGAAAAAACTCTTCCATGTCAATCAAGGGATAATGCAAAGCTTGAAAATTTTCATAATGCTAACATTAGTTGGATGATGGAAAAAATGTCCAAACTTTTTTAGTACCTTTCAAGATAACACTTTTGAGCCTTAATGCCCTCTTTTGTAAGAGAAAGTTAAAACTTACCAAAGGATTTCCAAATTTACCTTTTGAGACTTGGTGTTTACTAGCTTAGTTTAGCACCTATCAAATTATCACATTGAAAGATTAAAAAAGATTATGTAAAGTAATTGTTTGCCTTTCAATAAACACTAGTAAAATAACTACTTGACTTTGCCATGACTATCTTTTGTCAAACTTCAAATCCAGCCTTAGCAAGGCTAAACCATTTAATTCATTGAACTCATCTAGTGACTTTACTTAGAGATATCTTTGGCTCTAATAACCAATTCTGAGAAAAAACTTAGACACCATATATTATGGCATATCCATCACACTTGTTATTGGAAAATACTTGTCTAGAACCAAGCATAATTTTTAAGACTATTAATCAAGTAAACTTTTTCCCAAGGTTAGAATGAGAAAATGGTCCTGTTCAGTATATCTTGCATGTTAAATGCATATAGATTTTTCCATGATCTCAGTGTGCGCAATCCTTTCAAAATAAGAATTAACATATGAAAATACTTTAAGCAAGTAAATACAACTTGTTAGTTCAACTACAGTAAACTAGAAGATTTTTAATCTTGAATTTTTAAGCATTAACTTTTATGTTTGGTGACCTTCTAAGAAAAACTAGTGTATTCTTAAGATTTAGAAGTCAAAATGAGAAATGGTATCGTTAGGGCAAGCACTAGAGTGCCCTCAAAAAATCTGACTTGAGCATTTACTGATAGGATAACCCCAAGAAGTTAAAGAATTAGTAATGATGAGCCATTAAATGATGAGGCCCTACCAACATACAATAAGACTAACATTCTTGATCCTATCTTGACATGACGTGAAATAGTGCATTCATCGTTTCGTTATTTACATTTGTATCATTTCAAGAAGCATTTTCACAATGCATAGGTGGAAGCATTTGCATTATGAGCATTGACACCCTTTAAAAGTTTTAAACGTTAAATTTGAAAGCCTAAAGTGGTTGGTAAGGATAGCTGTTAGGAATGCTCTAAGGATGAAAGACATTAAATGTATTTCCTTAGTTTTTAAACTAATTATTTAGATATATATTCAATTTTTTTCATTATATTGTCGCTATTCTGTCTTCGATTAATTTACATGTTAAAGTAAACATAAGCAAAATGGCTCATTGACTACTTGAGTTTGTATCATTAGAATGCTGCATGTAATAGACTTTATATGTGGGAACGTAATATTCCAAGAAAAGTAGTGTAATTTAATTGTCCCTAGTCTATGGGGTTAATGTGAGGAATTACTCATGTGAAGACTATTATTTTGTTTAAATCCAATAGTGATTGTCTTAGCCATCTAAAGCATGCCAACTCCTAAGTAGAGACATAGATTGCCTAGAAGTACTGATAAATTGGACTAGACCACAGTGTAATTAATTAATCCATTAATAAGTCCAGTTTACTTAGATTAATTCACTTTAGATTTTCATCATGTAATTGACTCTGTATGTGTAACTTGTATGCTTTGACATTCCAAATGCTAAAGCATCTCAAAGTAGTAAGCTATTAGACGATTCATTGGGCATATGACTTATACTTGCTCAGAGCTTTAGTTCAGATATGGAATCATAGCTCGTATAAAGAGTTAATTTCATCCTTTTAAAAGGCATTATAGGGGATAGTGAAAATGGATGAAGCCTTGGTTATTTGTATATTAAATGATAAATTGTTCTGAGTTGATTCAATTATTTTTGCATAGAGAGTATAATGGAACTTTAAGATAAAGTGATCAAGTAAGTAAAATGGACTTTAACCTTTAGTTGATCATAGATATCATATGATAGTATTACATAGGTGATAAGGTCATTGGACTAAAAGGCTATTTATAAAGGTTGCACAATAGGGCATATAATTAGGAGTGCAGTCTCAGGTTTTTAGTGATATAACTCTGAAATTGATAATTATATGATTATTTATTGGGCATAGAATAATTAATACATAAATTATTATAGCGTAATTATATAAGTCCAATTGGCCCCTCTAGTAGCTCAACATAATTCCTTAATGGATGGTCATTGATTGGAATACCTACAGTAGGAAGATTCTTAATATGGTAAAGTAGTGCATCGAGTACACTCATTTTTTGGGTGTACGCATTTTCTTCAGCCAATAATGAAAATAATTTTTTGGTATTATTTATTTAGAACATATGTTTATTTTGAGAAAATATTTATTTAAGACAAGTGTCAACCTATGAGCTATGGCCCTTGATGGCTCAGATGACATGTGCAATTTAAAAAAATGAAAAATATGTAGTGGTGATGCCTTTGAGATATCCCTTAAATGGGATTTGAATTAGGCATAGTGAAATAAGAGTATAAGGGAAGATCATTGGATGAATCACTTATCTAACTAGTCTTGTATGGCCACCATGAATTGGCCAAAGACCTAGTGTTACCATTGACCATTTTAGGCTAGGTGTGACCAAACACCTATTAAAATCAGTAATTTCAAGTTATGAAACTCAAAATACTAATTTTATGGACTGCATTTTAAAAGGGTCTAGGATTCAATTATGTGCGTAAAGGATTAGCACCCTTTGACCCCCTAAATAAGTATCTCAGAGCTGTACAATATCTCAATCTTAGTTTTCTCAAAATTTTTATGTCACCATTTAAATATAATCTCTTTATAATGCATGAATTTGGAAAATAATAAATCTAAATTTTTAAAAAAAGTTTGATACCATTATGTAACTCGAAGGTATGGGATACATAAGGTTTAAAATATTTCACGACTTGATTGGAAAAGAAGTTTTCATATCGAGCATTAGAGGGATACATTTATAAAACATTGCCTTAGATTTTAAGAAACTTGATTTTAAAACATGGATGCAAAATCACCAAAGTAAAAAAAATGTGTTAGTAAGACAAAAAAGTATATAATAGATATAACAAGAAAGTATACAGTCAAAACAAAGAAAGGAATGATGGTCAGGATGTATCTCGTAATTGACCTTAGTCATTAGGGAATAACAAAAATGATAATTTTAAGACGTGTTTCGACTTAGAGGTTGTATGAGGCATAGAATAAGGTTTTGATAAAAGGATTACAGAGAAATTCAAGGAAAAAAAACTTGTACTTTTGAAAGTTTAAAAAGCAAGGTTAGAGTATTCCTTAAGAAGACAGGCTTAAAGTGTCCTCAGTGGTAAAGATTTTAGAAAATTTTGGAAAATGAAATATTTTTAGTGAAAATATGGACTTAAAACTAAAGTCGATAATTCAAACAAAAGATAAAAATTATTTTTTGGCCACTGTCCAAGGTTTGTAGGACCCATTTTGTGACATATAACTCAATGGAGAATTAATCAGATGCATTTTGAGACCTTCAAGTGCCTCAAGAAAGTGGTTCATGAAAATTCATTTAATTTTTCTTAGGCCCAAAAACAAAGACAGCATCACCCTATCAATCTTCTCGAATTTTTTTAGTGTTCGTCTAAAGGTTTCTAGTCACAAATGAAATACTTTTTGAAAGTTAACTCAATAATGATGAATATAAAAATATTCCAAAAATTCTAGTAAATTGTTTTCTAGGTGAAATTAGTTTTTAAACTTGGTTTTCATTCAGTGTTGCTCGTATGTGCAAGGGAAAGGGTATAAATTTAAAAAATTGTCTCAGGCTTATTTGAAGTTGTTGTACCACAAAAAATACATTTTTGGAAAGGAAATTTAATAAAATTTTTAAGAAAAATTTTAAAATCTATTACAATATTCTGGTAGGTTGAAATAGCTTAAATAGAACACAAATCACTGATTTCAAGGGTTCTAAAGAACAAAGGTTTTGAAAAATCATAATTCCCACGTTTAAGCACATCTAAAGGTAAAAAAGATACCGTTGGAAAGATAAGTCGATTTACTATAACAAAAAATCAAGAAATTCTAAAATAAAATTTAGGTTTTCAAAATAATTTTTCAACTTAGGGGCATAGTGCTAACAATATGAAGACAGGGACTTTTCAGGTTTAAGGGTTTTCTCATCACATGTCAAGGTATTTGGACATACAAGTGTCCAAAAATTAGGGTTCATGGTAATGGAATCATGCATCTATATAAATCCTTGGAAGATCGTGCAATTAGATGACTTGTTACCCATGTGATTAAGTCACAACTTGAGGGTCAAAGCAAGGCATTAAATCATATAACTTGTAAAACTAAGAAACATTTTAAGGCTAAAAACAGAATGTATGTAGCCTCCTTATACCATGAATCTAGACATAAAAGCTTGATTTATCTCCATGATTGGAGTACTAATGGATTGAAAACATTAAATCCATGTTAGTCTTCATTGATTTAAAGTAGTATGCACTTAACTTGGGGGTTTTAGAAAATAGATATTTACAAGCAATCATAGAGGCATTTGAACAAACTATAAGAACTAAGCATAGTAGAAGCATAAACATGAGCAAACATAAAAAACAATAAGGTATCTCACATTTAATTTATCAAAAACATGCTAGAAATACATCAAAATGCATGGTCATACCTATAACATGCTAGGAAGAACATTTAAACTTTAAATAATAGCAGAAAATACATGAGCAGGGGCTGTTTTGATGGAAAAATGAAACATGGCATTTTTGATCATCTAAACATCATTAAGGCATTAAGAACATCACCAAGATCCTAGAACCACTATAACCAAGGCAATAATAATTGCATGAGAGATTCAAAAAAGGTCATGGTACCATGGATGACTTTTAAGATGACGTAAATGATGGAAAATTGAAAATAAATGGACAAAAGAAGGAAAATATACCAAGAAGCCTTAAACTTTAGCCTTGCATTTGAGCAGAAAATCACTTCAGCCTCGAGCACACTTTCTTCTTTTTTTTGCTATTGATTAGCAAGAAGGGACTAAAGAGAAAAAGTTTCTTGTTTATGGTATTAATGGAAGGGAGTTTGGAAGGTAAAGATGAAAGAAATAGGAGGATTTAGACGCCAAGAGGGAGCTATAAGAATAGTAAAAGAATAGTATTTTTGGAGGTTGAGATACTAGCATAGTGTATGCTTTTGCTGAGTATGAATATCTTATTAAATAGGTCCACCTTTCAGCCATCAAAATAACCTAGCAAATGAGGCAATTAGGGCATTTAGCATGTAACATTTTATGAGTCGTGGTACTAGGATATATGTTTACAACATTTGGTTATTTAATCTTGATCTTTACAGATAAAGAAAGCCATGCATGAGCTAATCAAGTAAGTAATCTCACTTTTACCCTTTAAAGTCATGGCACAGTTTGAGTTTTAATGCAAGAGAATGATAGGTGGAAAATATTTCAAATTAGGCAAACACAATCTGTTGTTTTGATATAATGCATTTTGCATCGATACATCTGGGAAAAAAAACCTAGGATACATCGATACATTGAAGATGGTATTCATACAAATCATGTTGCATCGATAGCATTGCTCCTGTATTGATACCTGTTGGCTAAAAATTATGATTTTACCTATGACATAAACTTTTATTAATACCATTAACCCATGTATCAATACATTGACTTATGTATTAATTCATTGCTCTTTTTTATTGATACAATCAATGGAATTTTGGATTTCGATGATGTAAAGGCCTTGTATTGATACATGTAGGCTATCTATCATTACATGCATGCAAAAATGTGAATTGTTTCATATATTTAGCTCCCTAAACACCTTGTCTTAGCTTAAAATGATAAGGAACAAATCTGTACTCCTCTAAATGAATCTGATGTTGTTTTGGATGATGACCTTTGATGCCTCAGATGTTAGCCTGATCAAAATAAGGTATCTATAATTACCCTTTTTAGCCTTTACTGAGTATTAAGAAAAGGGTTAAAGATAAATAAACATTATTTTGTCTGAAATAGAATGATGCCTCTTAAATGTTTGCAAAAAAAGTGAAGTCTATTTAATGTTATGCTGCGATAGGCACAACTATTGGTGGCAAGTTTGATTGATATGAAAATTTTAATAAGTTCTTTTAAGGTTTAACCTCTCTATTGGGCTTTTAGGTTTTTAAGGGTTTGACTCCCTAGAAAAAGGCTAGCTGATATGGACTTTGACTTGATAAATGCCCAGTTCTTTGTTGATAGACTCGACAAATGCCTAGCCCTTTTTGGATAAACTTAAAAGATGCCTAGCTTTTTGTTAATAGATTTAATAGGCATCCAGTTCTTTGTAGTTAGACTTAATAGGCATCTAGCTCTCTATAGAAAGACTCGATAAGTGCCTTGCTCTTTGTGGATAGACTCAATAAGTGCCTACTTCTTTGTAGATAGAGTCAATAGGTGCCAAGCCTCTTATGGACTAACTCAACTGATGCCCAACTTTTTATGGACAGACTTGATAAGTGCTTAACTCTTTATGGGCACATTGAATAGATGACTACCTTTTTATGGATACACTCGATAAGTGCCCATCTCTTTATGGACAAATTCAATAGGCATCTAGCTTTTCATGGACTAAGGGGATATGTGTCTAACTCTTTATGAACTAAGAAAGAGGCAAACATCCAACTTTTTATGGACTAAGGGGATAGGTGTCTAGCTCTTTGTGAACTAAAGGGATAAGCATCTAGTTCTTTGTGGACTAAAGGGATAAGCATCCAATTGATCATGGATTAAGGGAATAGGTTTTTAACTTTTCATGGACTGAGGGGATAAGCATCTAGCTTTTTGTGGACTAAAGGGATAAATATCTTACATTTTGTAGAATGAAAAGATAAGCATTTAGCTCTTTGTAGACTAAAAATATAAGCATCTAGCACTGTATAGACTAAGGGGATAAGTGTCTAGCTTTTTATAGAAAGTGTCTAACTTTTTATAGTCTAAAAAGATAAGTATTACACTTTTTGTGGACTGAGGATAATTGAATTAAGATTCTTTACTTACATGGTTTTTCAATTTTTAGGCTCATAGGCTCACAAATTTTTACCTAAGGTTTTTCTAAATTTCTTGGAAGTAGGAATTGATACCTTGGATTCTTTGCTAGATTGTGACTTTTGGAATCAGGAGTTTATACTTGAAAAATTGTCAGTAGTTTCATGAATGATGCATGAAGATACAAATGCATGTTTAAATAATTCAATGTCATGATTTGAGGCCTAATTCGATAATTGATTATGGTGTTTAAGTTGTTTTATGTCTAAAAGTTTCATTAAGTGTATTCTTGTTCTAATGGTTTACCAATTTTGCTTTTGATGGTCTAAGGCTTTAAATATTTAGAGTCATTTTCTATGGGTATAAGTGCTTTGTGATTTGTGAAGGAAGGTTCCTGAACGAATTTGGTAGGCCTTTTTTATGGTTTGACTAGAGAAGTTGCTTCTGATAGTCTAGGGTAATTGATCTATGCTTTGGGTACAAAGGTCAAAAAAGGATTATGTAACTCTACTTTTCAGCTAAGGTTTGCTGGGGAGAAGGTTTTAAGCGTGTTTTAAGATAAAAAAGGTCTAAAGGTAGGACCAATTGTGGTTCAAAGGTTCATTCTAGGCTTTTAGTACTTTCTTGTAAAATTTTCATTTTTTTAGGGTAATACTAGAAAATCCTATTATCAATTGTACATTTATCAAGCATTATCCACTAAATGACAAACATCATGCAATATAAAATGTAGATGTGATAAAAAAGGTTGAAAAAAAGTAAATAATTATATTTCTTTCAAAAAAGAGAATAGTACAATCCATAAATGAATCTAAAATGTACAAAAAGAGTTAAGGGTAGATTTTCTAGGTAATTGGTGCCTTTTGATGCTAATGACATTAATTTTTCATCAAGCATTTTTGGAGACCTTTCTTTAGTGATGAACATTTTCAGTCTTGGTCTATCTTCAAAGAAACCCCTCAGATTGCCTTATGATGTGATGGTTGTATGAGCTTAGGTAGACACTACCTTTTCTCTCTAAGATATGGTACAAATAGGGTTTACTAGGTTAGATTAAGGTAGGACAAGTAGGCCAAGTCATGATTTAGTATTTCAATCATTGTATGGTAGATAGGTTTGGTTGGTAGTATGGATTTAGTTATGTTTGGTCAAGGGTAAGCTTTAGTTACTTAAGTTACCCTTTTAGGTTTCTAACTTAAATGGATTGGTTTCCCTAGATGCCTTTTTCGATCTTCATCCAAGGTTTTTTTAGATTGTAGACACTTTCTTAGGCTTTTAATCCTAAAATCCTTCTCAAGCGTAGTACTTCTTTACAGAATCAAAATTGATAAGGTTGGTGAGGTCATCACCATCTAACTTAATTAGGATTAGATCTTAACCAAAAAAAGGCTCGTTTTATGACATAAGGTCCTGCCCAATTTGGCGTCCATTTTCCTGAGCATCTTTATGGATTATGAGGATCCTTTTGATCACTACATCTCTTTCTTGAAAGTAATGAGGATGAACTTTTTTGTTATAGGCTCTTATTATGCGCATTTGCTTTATTTGCCTATGATAGAGAGCTTTTACCCTTTTCTTGCTAATGAAATTAATCTTCTCGTATCACTCCTAAATTATTTGGCCTTTTTGAGCTGTGATTCCACTAATACCTTGAGTAAGGGAAGCTTAAGCTCGATAGGTAGACCTATCTTTATGTCATATATGAGGGAAAAATGGGTAGCACCTATTTAAGTTTGAACTAATATGCAATAAGCATGTAGTGCAAAGGGTAGCTTCTTGTGCCAATTTTTTTATGTTTCAACCATTTTTTTGATTATTTTTTTAATGTTTTTGTCGACTGTTTTAATTACCCTATTCATCTTTGAATAGTACTGCATCGAGTTATGATGCTGAATCTTGAATTAAGAATGCATTGCTTGCATCATTTTGTTGTTGAATTTTGTACATTATCTGTGATGATCTATTTGGTAAGCCTAGATCAGCAAATAATGTCCTATTTCATAAATTTGCACACAACGGATTTCATGATGATGGCATAATAAGCTCCTTTTGCCCATTTGGTGAAATAATCAATGGTGACTAGAATGAAACATTGTGCCTTAGAAGCCTTAGGAGTGATGGATTTGATCATATCCATGCCCCACAAAGAGAAGAGCCATGAGACTGTCATGACATGCAGAGATTATGGTGGGATGTGGATTTTATCTACTTAGATTCGGTAATTGTCAATGCAATCTTCTTAAAGGTTAGCCAATAATAGCCAGATCTCATGACTTGCTTTGCCATTTAGTGTCTATTGTCATGCATACCATAAATCCCCTTAAAGAATTCTTTTAGGATTCTCTTGGCTTCAAAAGCATTGACACACTAGAGTAGTATTTGATCCTAGCCTTTTTTGTATAAGATTCCACCATCTAAAATGAAACTTATAGCCATTCTTCGGACGGTTCTCTTATTGATTTTCAATAGCAAGCTCAAGGTACTATTAATCCTGAATATAGTGGAGAATGTCATGGTACAATGGTAAACTATCCTTTTCCTTTTTTTTATGTTTTGGTAGTGGGTCAGAGCTTTATGGATGCTTATTTGGATGAGTGTGATCTCTGACCGTTAGTTTACTTTAAACATTGAGGCCAAGGTTGCTAGAGCATCGACCATTTGGTTTTCCTCTCGAGGCAAATGCTGAAAGCCAGTTTTATCAAATGCTTGTCTTAATATAAAGGTTAATTTCCTGTATTAAATTGGCTTAGCATCTCGAGTTTCCCATTCTTTTTAAAGCTGGTGGATTACTAAGGCTGAGTCCTTGAACACTTGTAGAATCTTGATACTCCTTTCGATGTGGCTTAAAGTCCCATGACATAAGCCTCATATATGGCTATGTTGATGGTACAGTAAAAGTTCAATCTTATGGTAAAGAGATAATAATTTTTGTCAAGTAAAATCAGAATTGCCCTAATTCCATGCCCCAATGCATTTGAAGCTCCATCAAAATACATTTTCCAAGACTGTCTACAATCCGTAGCATCTTTTACCTTAGATATGCATATTAGGTCCTTATAAAAAATTCAAAGTCTAGCAGTTCATAGTCATTCTTTGCTCAACTTGCCAAGAAGTTAGCTATATTTCTATCGTTAATGGCTTTCTAGTTCACATAAGTAATATCATACTCTAAAAGCAAGACTTACCACCTAGCCAACCTTCCTAATAGGGCAAAGGCCTTGCATTAGTATTTTATAAGATTAAATTTGGTGATTAGCGATATGGTGTGGTATAGAATGTATTATTTTAAACTCTAAGCTGTCCAAGCTAAAGCACATTATAGTTTCTAAGCTACAGAGTAATTGTTTTTGCATTCTATGAACTTCTTGCTTAGGTAGTAGATATCTTGTTCTTTCTTGCTCAAATTGTTATGTTGACCCAATACACAGCCCACAGACTTGTCAAAAACTGATAGATGCAAGATTAAAGGTTGATAGGATATTGGTAGTATAAGTATTGGTAGGTTCAACAGGTAGTGTTTGACCTCATCGAAGGCTTTTTGGCACTCCTTATTCCATTCTTTGGGGTTCTATTTTCAAAATAATCAAAAAATCAGATGACATTTGTCAGTTAGTTAGGATATGAATATGACTATATAGTTTAGTCTATCTTAAAAACTCCTTACTTTCTTTTGAGTACAAGGAAAAATTTAAATGGCCTGGACTTTGTTAGGGTCGACCTTTATCCCTCATTTACTCATAATGAAGCCTACATAGCTTGCCAGAGGTGATGCCAAAGTTGCACTTAGCAAGATTCAATTTAAGTTTATATGGCAACATGTTCACTCTCTTTCGATGACTTAGCGATCATGTCATCCACATACACTTCTATCTCTTTGTGCATAAGATCATAGAGCAACATTATCATTGCTCTCTAATATGTTGCCTTAGCATTCTTAAGCCCAAATGGCAAAACTTTGTAGTAGAAGGCATCCTACATAGTCACAAAGGTGGTTTTCTTGATGTCTTCAAGGGCCATTTAAATTGATTTAACCTAAAAATCCATCCATGAGAGAAAATAGGAAATTTTTGGTGGTGTTATCTACTAGATTGTCAATATGAGGCAAAATAAAGTTATCTTTGGGGCTAGGTTGGTTTAAATCCCTATAGTGTACACACATCTGCACCTTACCATCCTTTTTAAAAATTAAGACTATGTTGGTCACCCATTCAAGATACTTAGCCACCTTAAAAAATTCTGCTTCGATTTGCTTTTTTACCTCTTTTTTTATTTTCAAAAGAAAATTTGACTTGATTCTTTTGAGCTTTTCTTGTACGGGTTTATATTTAAGTTTTAGGGGAAACTTTTGAACCGTTATGTTAGAGTCTAATCTAGGCATGTCTTGGGAAGACCAAGCAAATATATCTAGATATTCTTAGATAAGGTTGATGAATTTGGTTTTAGTGGAAAGGTTTAAGGAAGTTCCCATCTTAACTTTTTTTTAATCTTCCTCTATCCCTAGATTTATGATTTTAGTAGGTTTTTTGTGGGGTAAGACTGATTCTTTTTTTAGTTCAATTAACCTTAACAGATCTAGTGGCATAGTGTTTTCTTCGGAATCTTTCCTAGACTTAACCTCAAATACGTAGATCAGTTGCTCAAATGACTTCCTGAGTCTTGGCAAGAATATTCATGTCATTTTCATTTGGATACTTGAGAATATCAAAGAAGAAACAATACAGGTGGAAAAAATATATGTAGAAAGGTATAAAGGTTGACAAGAAAAATAAGAATGAGACATAAAAGATAAAACGCATCGAGCTTAGTCATTTTTATTAATAATACAGAAAATTTTGTTTTAGTTTGAATGCTCAGAATAAACCCTAGAGGGCACAAGCTAGTGTCACTATCCATTGTTATCATCACTGGTTCATTGATTGCATTAATATAGAAATGTCTGAATGCCTTGTTTAGTGTGATTACAACATTATTGGAGCTAATACATCCTCCTTGATTCAAATTTATATGTCCCTCCAAACGAAAGCTTTCCTGTAGTGGCAGAAACAACATGGGTTCCCATCCTAACTCCTAACCTAATAGATAACCATTCTCTTCTCCTAGTTTTTTTAAGCTTATTTTTTTTCTGCTATACATTAGAATTGAACTCTAAAGCTCTTTTGTCAACTGAGTTGATGACTTTTAGAGTTTTGGCAATTCCCTAAAGATGCCTTTTAAGTCTTTTCTAGCTTAAGAACCCTTGCCGACAATCAACTTAATAGCTAGGTGAGTACTTATTGATGGATAACACTCAACCATTAGCAAACCCTTCTTGACATAAGTGGCTTGATGAACTTGAATAACTAAAAAGAGGATATCAAAACATACTTCTCATGTTCAATATGTGGGGCATCAGTTGAGGTAGCAGCAAGAATGACTTCTTTCCCTATGATGCTGATAACTTTTTTCAATGATGAAATTTAACTATTGATGTAGTGATAGTAGTAATGCCCTTGGGGAATAAATCCAAGGCTATCCCAATAGGCAATGTGATAGAGTAATGTCTATTGCATTGGAGTTTATTTCATAGGTGTGTGGGCTAATTTGGAGTAGCATGATGATGTTTCCCACAACCTCTTTGCAAGTCTCATTGAATGCTTGCACAACCATGTGATTGTGCTTAATATGAGACACATTGATGGGAAGTTTATTTAAATATGACACGAGCATTACATTCAGGGCTAACTTATTATCAATAAGAACCTTTGGCAATGTGCTACCTTCGTAGTATGTGGTTATGTGAAAAGCTTTATATTTTCCTTTCATTCCATAGGGGGTCTCATCATCACTGAAAAAAATGTAGTTGTTAGTGGTGATGTTACCTACTAATTGATCCAACTTTCCAATAGGGATATCGTGATTCATATATGCTTCATTCAAGACTTCTAAGAGGGCTCTAAAATTCAAAAACAATGAAAGTACCAATATCTTCATCGACTGTTTATTTAACTAATCAACAGTACTATATTCATTATGTTTGGTAAACTGAAGAAACTCAGTGGCTTCTTTGTCATTTATTGGTTCTTTAAGGGTTGTCAGATCTAACTTTTTAGCCATTATCTTTGGTGTTTGAGGGACAAGGGCAGTGTCCTTTTTTTAGTGTTGCTTTCTAATGTACCTAGGGCATAATGTCTACCACTACAAGTTAGGTGGCTCAACCCTGAGAGGTCGACATTAGTAGTTTGCTAACTGGACTCTCTTGTAATAATAGTTTTGCTTTCATACTTTTAGAGCACTATTTTGTCCTTTTTATAAGTTAAAAGGCATGGGAGTTAGATGATCATTTTTGGCATAAGCTGAATAAGGGTAGCTTAACATCAAATCAGTTGGTAAACAAGACTAATGGTTTTTAACCCTGTAAAAAGCATTTTTTCTATCTTTTTCTGTGGCGTTGATGGAAGTATTCATGCCTTCATCCCTCTCCTCATAAAACTCTATTTTTAAGTAGTCCATCATCCTACCAATCCCAAGAAGTTTGAATAGTGTCATGAAGTGTGCCTTCATCCATAGTTGCAACAATAGGATTTGGTAGTTTTTTAACTCTAACCTTTGATTCTTGACATTATCCTAACCTTCACAAAGGCTTGCCATACCCTGCTCATCTGTGTCTTAACCTTTTGGATGCTTTTCTTCACCTAGCAACTTTTCCTATCAGTCACGCCATTCACTTTTGGTTCTATAGTGTTTGGAAGAGGATTAGCTCTAACATCAGGCCTTGGTCCTTGCTCCACCTTAATCACACCTTTTTCAGGCAAACATTTTACCTTTCTTTTAAATAAGTTGCAACTTTCAATAAAGTGGCCTTGCATCCTAGTATGGCACTTGCAATATGCATTTTTGTTATAGCACTTAGGATACAAAGGTAGCCTCATATTCATGAACACCGAGGCTACCAACTGCCCTACTAATAAGTAAGAGTATATCTCCTTGTAAGAGTAAGGAAGTGGATTGGAATGTTTTATATCCTAAGGTGCCTGTTGGTTATTAGATGCTTCAACATTGTTTGTATTACAAGATTGAGCACTTATTGCTGTGTTAAATCCAATAGAATAGACCGATTATGGCATTGGTGTGTAAAGGTTAAAGCCTAGATAAGCCATGCTAGGGAAGTACATAATCTACATCAGGTACAAACTCTAAGCAAACTTAGTGAAAGGGAAATCTCAAGCTCATGCATATCAATTTAAGCATAAAATTAAATATATGTAGCGAAATTAAACAGAGAAACATATGGATTTCATTAGGATCATAAGAAGAAATAGACATGTGATCGGTTTGCAATTTAGAAACATAGATTTGATAGAAGTTATACTTACTAAGAGACTTATAACTCTAAGCATGCCAATACCTACACGAATGCACCATGGGTTAATTACTATGATCTCTTTCTAAGGCCAAAAGTAGTCCAAGCATCTTACTTCTAACAGTGATTCGTGCAAATGCCAATTGGAGCCTTCATAAGATCTGGTGGTTCTCTGGTGCTAGTTGAAGGCCTTTAAAGCCTTAACCAAAAGATGCATGACAACAAGTTTATATCTGAAGTGATTCAAGTACAGTTCCTATGCCAATTACACTAAAGAGAAAAGAATAACAGCTTAGTAGAGAAGTTGTTTTTTGCAGATGCAAGCAAACGAATAAAAAAAATCCTAATTTTTATATTCTAGTTGATTCCTTTAGGATAGAAAACTAATTTTCCATCTTTCATTATGATTGAAAACACTTTCTAATCACCTAGGATGCATATATGCTCCATTAAGCATAGAAAAGAAAAGATTTCGAGATTTAGCCAATTTCATAACTCTTATGAAAAATTAATCTCTCAATGCTAGAAAATTATTTTTCTAATTTTGTTGTGTCAAGAATAATTCAAGAACACTGAGAAAATCCATGAAAACACAAGAGAGCTTAGAGAAGCATAGGTTATCTGCCAAACCCCTTAAGAACATCTAGGGTTAGTGTTTACGATTTTTTTTAATGCTTCTAATTAGCCAAAAAGCCTTAACAATGCATTCAAATACACCTTGGGCTAGTTTAGGCTTAACTATTGGGTCATTTAAGCCCATATTAACATATCCATAAGCTGGCCCCACTTTGGAGTGTTTCTTAGAGCCTAATCAAAGCTATTTTAAATAGCTTGTCCAAGATTGGGCCTTCATAATAACTTATGAATATTTTAGCCCAATAGCATATCGAAGATAGGTATTCCATGTGCCAGGTCTATTCATAAGCCCAACTTGGAGTAGTTCACAAGAAAACTTATTTAATAATTAAGGCTTTTGGCCTAAACCTTTAGTTTACATTTTAGATAAATTAATTCATAATTAGATTTTCTAACCTATGTAACACAATTTTACTTCATATAAATAATCTTAGATAATTAATTAAATAACTATAAAATAATTATTAGTTTTTTAACTACAATTATTTGGCTTTATTTAATAATATCTCTAAAACCATGTCTACAAATAGGCATATTTTTTGTAAGATAATTTTATCTTTATTGCCATATTATGACATTTCTAATTAGATTTCATGAATTTAATTTATGTCTTAAATTATTCTTAATTAAACTTAGTCAATTAAGTTCTCTTTAATATACCTTCTATTTTATTAAGTGATACTTAAATAAATCCCAGTTTTAATCTAATAGATCATTTAATTTTATGTGACCCACTAGGCTTCTATCATAAAGGCAGTAAATATAATTACCCAATTAAGTATATTTATATCTATAGACTAAGATTGGCCTTTAACAAGACATCATAGCTGCCATGTATGTAGAAAGAGTTAATATGACCTCTTAAGAAACCTTTCAATAACCAACCTCTTAGTGTACTTCAGTTCTTTCACCAAAGACCTTAGAAATACCATGAGCGTGCAGTGCTTACTCATGTATCAATCCATATTAGCTTCTCCAACTTTTGGTTAACATAAAAAATGTAGAGAAATAATTTCTCCAAAATTCATTATGCGTTGGCCAACAACTTTATCAAGTTAACTAAAGCTAGGAACATGTGAGATATGTCTACAATGTCGACAAGAGGAATCCTCTTTGGATCACTTATTCACCGACCATATGATTCAAGTCATACCCAATGTACCTTACCTTAAGTATCCATTCATTGTGGACCCATTTCAAATAAATCAAAGTACGACATTCATTATACGAGATGATCTGGTATCACAAGTCTAAAAGCTAATAAACATGACTTGCATATAAGAACATATTCTATAGACACTTGAGTGACTTATACCACATGGAGTTCTAATACAAGCCATGTTTAGTGAACTTGTTTCTACAAAATAAGAACTTATATGCTATGCCTAAATATATTTATACTCTAACTTCTATGAGATCAAAGACACCAAATGCATAGAGGCTTAGCATATGCTAGTCTTAGTGGATTATTAATGCTCTTTCTTGACAATATGATGACTAGGAACATTTCTAGAAAGATGACTTTGATGCATAAGGATCTTATCAGTGTAACTCATTACTAACTTTGCAAGCCTATTGTATTTTGTAGGCTTCATCTAATTAGTGATTACATATTGTCAATCATGCCATTAACATGAAGAAAAACCTTGAATCACTAATATTTGCATTATTAACAATTACATGCCTTATCCAATCTGATTGGCTCTAGGCCATTTATTAATACTTAGTCTGATTCTCATTAATGCCATTTACTTCCTTTTCTTTCCCCTAAGTGGTAGTCTTTTCATTAGAGCTAGACGATTTTCCTCTTGATATCTTGCCACTCTCCATGGATTATCAATTATCTCACCAATAAAACCATGTCAATAAAATTCTTTGTGGCATTCTGTATTAACTTCTCATAGTAAAGGGATTATAGGGTATTGATGATCATGACTATCACTTATCTTTCAATCAAAGGTGGACAAACTTGGGTAGCCTTTTTCTTCCATCTTTGGGCATATTACCTAAAGCTCCCTAGCTTTCTTTTCATTTTCATGAGTAAAAGGCAATTTAGAGCCTAGTTAGATACATATTTGTATTAGTCTAGGAAGGTACAAGCTAAGTCTGCCTATATATGAGTTCTAACCCAGTCAAGCTTTATGTACGAACAAACAGCTACCTTAGTTAGGTTGTCTTGAAAGCAGTGAATTAGGAGCTTCTTATTCTCCTCATATTTAGCTATTTTTAATAGTTCTTGCAAATATGAGTAGTTGGATTTATTGCCCAATTACACTTTTCAAAATCTAGCACTTTAAATTTAGATGGAAGGATGTTGTTGGAAATTAGACCTACAGATTAGGCATTTATGATTCAAAATTTTATATTCCTTCCATGGCCTAAAAATATTTTTTTTAGTAACTGATACTTGTTGATATCCTCAATAGTTTTAGAAAACTCTTTAGCTTTTTCTTATTGTGCTTGTTCATCAAGATTTAGGATTAAAAGCTTTGAAGGTAAGGAGCTCGCACCTTGATATCCCTAAGCCACTTGGGTGTGACCATTGGCTTTGTCTAGATAATGGTTAAGCTAGTGGGTTAGGTGCTATCAAGGGTTGTTGTTTTTGTAATGCCTACTGATGAGCTTGGTGGCTTTGATACCACTATTTAGATTGTTTTCAGGATAAGCTTATCCTTTGCCCATGTCAACAGTGCTTGTTTACCTTTTAGAGAAACGAACAATAGTTTAGCTCCCTTTGCTACTTGAGCCTACTGTTCCTAGTTTTTTTGAAGCATCTGTTCTTGATACTTCCTATACATGAATTCTAAGTGTTTCATATAGGCTTGATGATCATTTTCCATGGCTCTCTAATAGTTACAACTTTATATCAATGATGAATGATAGGTTCCATGTTTCATAGCACCTTCCACTTTTAGATTATTACCATATTAAACTTTTATTTCCTATCATAAATATGCTTAATAAGCTAATGATGATGCATGTATGTAAGCATGCTTGTCTACTGAGTTTACGTCGAATGGTTGATAAATGAATGAATGACTATAAAAATTAACTTAGTATGCAAATTCATGAAAAACAAGTAGGTTTTAACAATGGGTTCCTCATAAATCTTTCATTAAATAGAAAAATCTTTGATTACAATCAATTGAATTTGGAAATAATGAACAGGGTTACATTGTCTAATTACATCCTTGAGGTAATCTAGTAGCTTTAGTCCATGCTCTCCTATGGGAATAAAGTTTTGCCTCAAGGATCAAGCTAATTCCACTATGTCATCTGCTTTAGATTGGTTCATTCGAATCTACTCCATAAAGCACCAAAGGTGTTTCTGATGTTCTAGTGGACTTGGTTACACTCGAACCATGTATTGTGCCATTCTTGTTTCTTTTCATAAGGATCCCAATCTTATGGTGGCTTTATGGAGAGACTATTCCAACTCATGGATTCTTAACAGCAGAGTTTCTTTTTCCATTTTTTCTTTATTCATGAGATGGACATAGGCTTTTAGATGCTCATGGTTATTTTGATTAGGTAACAAAGAAGCTTGAGCTTTAATGAGCTTTTGTTCATGTATCTAAGCCTGAGTTCTTTAAGAGTCCAATTCTTTGGTATGGGTAGCTATATCGGCTTTCAATTTAGTTAAGGACTTACTTACTCTTTTGCATTTTCTATTGAGCAAGAGTGCCTCTTGTTCTTTATACAAACTTCCAAGGCACTCATTGGCAATGTCTTTTTTCTTAGTAAACCTTTCTAACTTTTCATCCTAGATCAATTGTTCAAACTTTTATTACTCTTTTGTTCTTTTAGTAATGCAATTTTTTGTTGGAGTTCGGCTCTTTCTAGTTTTCCTTTGTCAAAAGTTTTGTTTTGAAGGAAATTCACCCATTGGCTTTTGAGTTGACCCATTTTTTCATAAGACCAAGCTTCATTGATCCAACGAATTTTCCACTCCTTATAGCTTGGGGGTTACCTTATTGTCTCATTTTTGTGATTTAAAACAATAAGTTTGCTTTGAAGAGTTGAAAAATGTTTGTATCTTTCCTATATAGCTCTTTCCCCCTTATTCAAAAATTCTAATAGTGAAGGTTGCATATTACGAGGATAAGCTACAAGCATTCAAACTGATAAAACGCTGTAAGTGGAGCATAATTGATGCCTTCCCAAATAGATGGAATCCACTCAAAATCCCTACACTTGTACACAAATTACTCCAAGGTGATCCAAAAGATTCTTTAATCTATTTTCTTCATGAGTAGGTTTTCAAACTTCTCTATCCATTGCTCTTGGGTCAATCCAGTACCCGATTTTTCTTGAGGAACTTGGTGATTATGCTAAAATTATTCATATATAGGTGAAGTAGCCTCCTTGCCTCAACTTAGAAATGACTAAGTGAAACCAGATATAGCGGAAAGGAGTATACCCAACAAAGTGCTTGTTTCCTTTTTATGTAGTGAGAAAGTAATTTAACAATCTCGACGAGAATGGTGAGTGTTGGGTTAATGCCAAAACCAACCTAAAGAACAATCAACTGCAGATATTTCAATGTGTCTGAGAGTCTTAGGGAAGATGACCAACCTATGAATGGATAAGGAAAAGATATCCCTTATTTTCCTTCGATCTAAGATGTTTATCATCATTGATCTTATCGAGTCCCACGAGATACACTTACTGTTACCTCTTTTGACTTTATGTGTTGCCACCCATGATTCAAGAAGCTCGAAAATGCCAGCCAACCTTCTCTTAAAAGCATGTGGTTTAGGTGATTTAGAATAGATCCTATTAAAATGAACTCTTTTGAGGTTAACTAGGGTTGTATATTCTTTGACAGTCAGGACTAAGACTACATATTCTTCATTGAAAGTATAAGTATCCATAGGTTAAGTTTCAAAAATGTGCAATGCCCTAAAGCATTTGATTATCGTCTGAACATAGAGCGAAAGGGTAGTGTCACTAAATTTTTGAATGAAGTTTTCTTTTAGCATTATTCTATTGGCCCCAAATGCTTCTAAAAAATGACTCGTTGTATCTAAGAGTTAGCTCGACTTGCCTAGAATCTTTTATCTATATTCGGGCTTTAGGTGATCCCATTCATCTATTGATTCTTTTCAAACCATTCCCTCACTTTCTCGTAAGCTTCGATTACTAGTCCTTACAATTAACCCATAACTAGACTTTCTGAGGAACATATCCGTTTACCAACTATCCCATAATAAATGCAATGTATGATGGATGGAAACAAACAAAAAAGAACTAAGTTAGGAACAAATAGAAATCTATAAGCAAGATAATGAAAATAAATACAAACAAAAACATATAAATTTCCTTAACAACCTAGAGAATCGAAGAAAGTATCACTTCTTGTTTGTGGTACAAATTGACTCGCACAGCATAACGATGTGTCTGAGTTAAAACCTCATGGCAAAGTAGCATTTTGTCAAGTTAAAAGGATATACTCATTTCTCATAACCTCGAGGTTATCAATGCCAAGCCATTAATTAGATAGCATGATAGCTTAACTAGGTTAAATTTCATTCTTTTTAGGGCAATACTGGGCTTTAAACGAAATCTGATATGGTGGCCTTCGCTTGCTATCACCTGTAGAAGTCTATTTATTGTTAGCTATCGGTTAAGCAACATAACTACTTAACCTAGTTAAGCTTACAAGGTGATACGAAACCTCTTAAGTGAAATTAATTGGTTAGGTAATGATGTACAACCATTGTTACTTATTGACGAATAAGTGTTAAGCTATCAATCGAACAGCATAATGGATTGACTGGGTCAACTTTATTTTTTTGAAGGCAATGTAGGGCCTTAAAAGGGGTCATGGTTGACAATGCTCATGTATTTCACCTAAAAAAATAATGAGCATTTGCCATCGATAGGATAATGTAATAGCATGTCTTGACAACTTATGAAGGGGTAAAATTGCAAACGTGAACAATGATATGTGTTCATCGTCACTTACATAAAATGAAGGTATAAAGGAGTTTCTCTAGGTTATTATAGCACCATGGTATTGCTTAACATGGTTAGGCTCATATGGCTCACTATACAAGGTTGGTTGACTCTAAATTGGTTCCAAACCATTCCTGCATTTGGTAAAGACAACTGAGGTACCCTAGTCCTTGGCTTACCACTAGCTTAGTGAAAAGGATTGATTTTGGTGGATGTATTTCTCTATGTTATGTGGATTGTCAATCACAAAAGCATAGGTAATTCACACTCTAGAAAGTATCACTATCCTTATGGGATGGTAATCGTCACAGAGGAAACTAGTTCACTTTCACCTAAGGAATAAGATTCTATTATATTCTTAGGAAATATGGTAGAGAGTCTAATAAGATGCAAGTGCATGGTGTGTGTCAAAGAAACAACAAACCTTTTTATTTTACTCCTTATTACCATTTAACAAGCACTATCAATTTTTTGGCTAAGAAGAAGGCCCTTAACAATTACAAACAAAAGCAAAGAAAAGTGAAAAGAATATAACAATGAAATAAAGGGGATTATAGTTAAATAGCAGCCAAAATGAAAAAATGTTGACAACGAATAAGGCACGACCAATCGTAAGCCTCACTCTCAATTATCCCTAGTGGAGTCGCCAAGCTATCAACCTACGCTACATGACCCCTGATTGTTCAGATGACATATGCAACCTAAAAAAAAAGAAAAATATGTCATGAAGATGCCCTTTGGATTTCCATTGATTAGAATTTGAATTAGGCAAGTGAAGTAGGAGATGAGGGGCAGACCATCGGATAAATTACTCATCCAACTAGTCTTGCACAGCCATCACAAAATGGCTAAGGCTTCGAGTCACCATCAATCATTTTAAGCTAGGTATGACTAGACATCTATGAAAATTGATAATTCTAAGTTACAAAACTCAAAATATTGATTGTACATCCATTGTCACTTATTAATGAATAAGCATTAAACTATCAATCGGACAATATAATGGCTTGACTGGGTTAATTTTATTTTTTTAAAGGTAATACAGGGGCTTAAAAGGGATCATGGGTGACAACGCTCGTGTTTCACAAAGAAATAACGAGTATTAGCCATTGGTCAAACAATGTAATGGCATGTCCTATTAACTTATTAAAGGGCAAAATTGCAAATGCAAGCAATGATGTGTGTTCATCATCGCTTACATAAAATGACGATATAAAGGAGTTAAAGGTAAGAAGTGTTATTCTCTGGGTTATTATAGCATCTTGATAGAGCTTGACATGGTTAGGCATATATAGTTCATGATAAAGGGTTGGTTGACTTTAAATCAATTCCCAAACCATTCCTGTATCCGATAAGGACCGCTAAGGTACCCTAATCTTAGGCCTATCACTAGCTTAGCAAAAAAGGTTTGATTTGGGTGGATGTATTTCTCTATGTTTCATGGATTGTTAATCATGAAAGCATAAGTAATTTATAACCAAGAAGGTATCACTATCCCCATGGGATGATGATCATCACAAAGGAAACTAGTTCACTCCCACCTAAGGAATAAGGTTCTATTCTCTTCCTAGCAAAATGTGGTAGATAGTCTAATAAGATGCAAGTGCATGAGGTGTGTTAAGAAAACAACAAACCTTTTTATTTTACACTTTGTTACCATTTAACAAGCAGTATCAATTTTTTGGCTAAGAAAAAGCCCCTAACAATTACAAAGAAAAACAAAGAAGAGTGAAAAAAAAAAGAATGAAAGAAAATAGATTATAGTCAAATAGCAGTTAAAACCAAAGAATATCATCAGATAAGACACGATCAATTGTAGGCCTCATTTTTAATTATCCCCAGTGGAGTCGCTAAGCCATCAACCTATGATCCATGGCCCCTACTTGCTCAGATTACATGTGCAACTTAAAAGAAAATGAAAAATATGTCATGAAAATGCCTTTTAGATATTCAAAATTGAGATAGGCTAGTGAAGTAAAAGTGTGAGGGGAAGATCATCGGATGAATTGCTCATCCAACTAGTCTTATATGGCCATTACAAAGTGGCCAAGGACTTTGAGTCACCACTAATCATTTTGAGCTAGGTATGACTAAACACCTATTAAAATTGATAATTTCAATTTACTCAAAATAATAATTGTACATCCACTATCACTTATTCATGAATAAGCATTAAGCTATCAATCAAATAGCATAATGATTTGACTCGTCAACTTTATTCTTTTAAAGGTGACACAGGTCCTTAAAAAGGATCATGGGTGACAACACTCGTGTGTTTCACCAAAAGAAATAACGAGCATTAGACAACGGTTAGATAGTGTAATGGCATGTCTTGACAACTTATAAATTGCAAACACAAGCCATGATGTGCATTCATCTTCGCTTACATAAACTGATACTATATAAGAGTCAACATAAGAAGTGTTTTTTTGGGTTATTATAGCACTTTTGTATAGCTTGACATGGTTAGGCTCATATAGCTCAGGATATAGGGTTGGTTGACTTTAAATTGGTTCCCAAGCCATTTCTCCATTCACTAAGAAGAGTCAAGGTACCCTGATCCTAGGTCGATACCGTGTTAATCGAATCCCAGTAGATAATGGTAGCGTGATAAAAATTCTCCAATGGAACGCTTTTGGAAAAATAGGCTAGAAGGATAGCGACCTCTATCTTTCATTACTGATATATGGGTTTGCTAATCAACCTATACTGGTGAAAGGTTTAATCACTTTCCTAGTCATTCTTGGTGATGGAGAACACACAACCATAGTAATGGTGGAATTCTTGGTAGTCGACCAGCCGTCCACTTATAATGTTATTCTTGGGCAACCAACCATGAAAAAGGGAAAATTGATTATAACTGTATATTGTCTCATCGTCAAGTTCCCTACATCAATAGGAGTAGGATATATGAAGGTTAATCAAGCGATCGCCCGATGCTGCCACTTAATGTCTATAGAGATGATGAAAAAGGCCCAAAACACATTGGATGAGTGCACGAAAGCTTTGATTGAAAGCACATTGTTTGTCAATACGATAACACTAGCCAACCCCAGTAATTTAACCCTCGAAAGTCTGGACATCCAGGATGACTTCCACCATCCTAAACCCGAGCCCGTAGAAGAAGATCAGCAATTTTCCTATACTCATTAAATCCTGATTTATTCATGATGATCAGAAGTTTGTTAGAACCAAAAGCCTTAAATGATCTAATAAACTTTTTACAACTTTATGCAGATGTTTTCGCCTGGTCAACTGCAGATATACCAGGCATAGACACAAAGGTGATCAAGCATCCATTAAATGTTGATCCTGCAGCTAAACCAGTTAAACAAGAAAAAAAATTCACTCCAAAGTGAATTCAGGCGATTAGGGAAAAAATATACAAACTTTTGACCGCCGAATATATACGAGAGATGATGTACCCTGAGTGGCTAGCCAATGTAGTAATGGTTAAAAAATATAATGAAAAATAGAGAATGTGCATTGACCTCACTGATCTTAATAAAACTTGCCCCAAAGATTACTTTCCTTTACCAATAATAGATCACCTTGTTGACTCTTCAACAGGGTATCAGTTCCTTTCTTTCATGGATGCATTATTTGGATATAACTAAATAAGGATGAATCCTTATGATAAAGCCAAAATGTCATTCATTACAGAAGATGGTATTTTTTGCTATAAAGTTATGTCCTTTAGGCTTAAAAATGCAGGAGCAACATATCAACGTTTGGTTAATAAAATTTTTAAAAATCAGATTGGGTAATCCATGGAAATGTATGTTAATGATATGCTCGTAAAAGGCCCATTGATTGAACAACATATAGCTGATTTAAGGGAGACTTTTGTAGTCTTACGAAGATACAACATGAAACTAAATCTGACAAAGTGTACGTTTGGAGTAGTCGCTAGTAAGTTCATAGGCTTCATGGTATCATCCAGAGGAATTGAGGCTAACCCAAAAAAAATAAAAGCTATATTAGACATGACACCTCCTAAGTCAATGAAAGATGTACAGTGATTAACAAGAAGAGTCATTGTGCTTAACTGCTTTATTTCAAAGCTCGTTGATAGATGTCTCCCTTTCTTTAAATTACTAAGGGTAGCTACTGAGTATAAATGGACAGAAGAATGCTGACGACATTTAATGAATTGAAATGCTACCTTGGCACACTGCCATTGTTAGCTAGCCTAAAACCCAGTGTATGCTTGTTCGTATACTTGGCTGCATTAGATGAAATGGTGGCAGTCATCTTAGTAATAGAAAAAGGAATCCAATGACCAGTTTATTATGTCAACAGGGTATTGCAAGCTAGCGAGATTAATTATACTAAAACTGAAAAAGCTCATCTGTGCACTTATCATAGCTGCCAGAAAACTATGGCAATCTTTCCAAGCATATCCTATCACGGTACTTATTGACTGCCCCATAAAAGATATTTTACAAAAAGTCAACTGTACTGGAAGAATGATTCGATGGAGCGTAGAGTTAAGTGAATTCGAGTTAACCTATAGCCTAAGAAGGTGATCAAAGCACATGTATTGGTAAATTTCATCATCGAAAGCTCTTTCTCATATACTACCGAACTGTCAAGAACCATCAAAGAAACACCCTCAATGGCAGGAAAAAATAAAAAAGATAATAGCTGACCGAAAGACTTATAAGAACTTCATGCCGATAGATCATCGAAAAAAGAGAAATTAAAAGCAAGTGTCCTTCTTGTCAACCCCAATGGCCATGAATAGCATTATGCCTTATCCTTTCAGTTTGCAACCTCAAATAATGCAGCAGAATATGAAGCATTGATAGCTAGAACTGAATTGGCTAAAAATCTAGACGTCACTTGTCTGAAGGTTTATATTGACTCCTAATTAGTAGCAAACTAGATTAATGGGGAATACAAAGTCAAGGACTAGAACTTAGCCAAGTACCAACACATGGTTTCACAGCTCGCTAAAGCCTTTGACTATATCATGTTTGAAAGAATACCTCACAAACAAAATTGTAAAGCTAATGCAATTTCTAAAATGGTAAAAGTCTAAAAATTAACTATAAAGGATGGATTCTCCTTGAGTCTATTAGATCACCAGTTTATGATCGACATATCTTTGAAACTAATGTAGATGATGGGAATGACTAGATAAAAAAATAGAAGACTTTTTACAAGAAAACATCATGCCAGACACCCTTCAACATAAAAAGTGCCTGGAGAAAAAGGCATTTAGGTATGCATTAATCGATGGTATTCTGTACAAAAAATCCTTCACTTACCCTTTACTCAGATGCCTTACTTACCCTTTACTCAGATGCCTTAGCACCAGTGAAGCAGATTATGTGTTAAGGGAAATCCATTAAGGCATTTGTGGAAATCACTTGGGAGGAAGAGCATTAGCACAGAAAGCCTTACAGTAAGCATTTTTCTAGCTGACAATGAGGAAAGATGCCACCAACTTAGTTAAAAAATATGATAAGTGCCAACGATTCGTCCAAAGTTTTAAAATAGGTAAAACTCTTATTAAGGCCTATATAAAAAGGTGGTATTAGCACTTATGAGGTATGAGCTCTTAGAATTCTATCATTCTCTCTTTGTTCTTTATTCACAACATCCCTTATTGACTTAAGCATCAGAATGTTCCCCCTAGAGTCAAACTCTTGGCCTCTCTCACCTTTGCTATTTTGAAGGTTTCCTTCTCAACATCTCTATTATTGCATCAACAACCTTGTTTTTCCAAGTAATACCAAAACAACACTTTTCAAAAATTGTCAAAATTAAATTTTCTCTCTTCCAAATTTCTCTAAACTTGTCTAGATTTTAGTTGATTTTCACACATTGATTATTCAATGGATCTAAATACATCTCCAAAATTGTCACTTTGGTTATTTAAGATATTAATGAAAACTATGAAATACATTTTGGCCATTTTTTTCTTTTTTTTATTGTTTTACGTGATTTATTTTATGCAATATTATCTCATTCTTATCATCTTACTAACATATTTTTCTTTTGTGGACACTTTGCATTCATATTTGTCAAATTAATTTTTTAAAAGGTAATGTCTTGTGTCAGTATCTTTTTAGTGCTTGACATGAGAAATCTAATTTTTTTTCAAAATTAAATTAAAATATCATTTTAGCTTGAAATCTCAGCCCTTTTCACCCCCATTAGGTGCATATAAGCTTTAAACTTTTTTTAAAAACTCGAGTTTATCATTTTTTTCAAACTCATGCATTAAAAGGGGATTATATTTAAATATTTATAAGTCAAAACCAAGTCAAGACATGACTAGAAAGGTATCAATTTCGTGTACCACAAGGAGGTTTTTTTCTTTGCATGTAACTAACTCTTGAGCCCAATCAGTGAATCTTTGGACCACAAAGACCATGGAATCAATGTTTCAAGTTTCAAAACTTGAAATATTGGTCTCAATAGGCATCCAATCATGTCTAGCCTAAATGGTCAGTGATGACTCCAGTTGCTAGCCATTTTATAGTGGCTATCTCAAACTAATTGGAAGAGTGATTAGACCAACGATCCCTCTCTATAGTTAGAAGTCAAGAACCTATACCTTATCACACCTTTAACATCACAAAAAAGAATGAGTCCTAGTCCAAAGGACATTTTGCCATCGAGATCAAATATTTTTTAATATATACACGCTCTCTTTCACAATAAAAGCTGGGGGAGAGGTGTAATGCCCACAGATACCAAAATGAGAAAGCCTATGAATAACTGATAGATTTCCTCTTAGTTAAAATTGGCACCAAAATGAGAAAGTCTAACAGTAATTGATAGGTTTTGTGCTAATTGAAAATAGGACTAAAATATGAAAGTTCAAGAGTAACTAATAGGTTTCATCTAGTTAAAATTTGCAACAAAATGAAAAAACTCAAGAGTAGCTAATAAGTATAGCTCTATTTGAAATTAGCACCAAAATGTGAAAGTTCAAGTGTAGTTGGTGAGGACAACTCCAATTGAAAGTGGCACCAAAATGTGAATGCCCAAGACTAATTGATAGGTTTTATCCCAACTAAAATTGGCAATGAAATGAAAAAGCTTAAGAGTAGCTGATAATTTTTTTCCTATTAAAATCGACAACAAAAATTAAAAGCCCAATGTACCTACCTAGGATAAGCATAGTAAAGTTAGTATATAGATGAGATTGACCCTAACTTGGCTAGTTAAAGGTAAACCTATAAATCAGGAATGGTTTTTGGCTTTATGAGTCAAAGATAAATGTAGTAAGGTTAGTCTTTCAAACTTTAGACCTAATTTGGCTGGTTAAAGGTAAACCTTGCAAAATAAGAGTAGTTTTTAGCCTTGTAGGTTAAAGGTACGCCTTGCAAGGATAGTCTTCTAGACTTAGGGTCTAACTTGGCTTGTTAAATGTAAAATAAGCAACGTGGGAATGGTTCTTAGCCTTGTAGGTTAAAGGTAAACCTTAGAAGGTTAGTTTTTCAGAATCTAAGACCAATTTAGCTATGTTAAAGGTAAACTTAGCAATATTAGAAAGTTTATTCTAGCCTTAGTAGTTAAAGGTAAACTCAACAAGATTAGTTTCTTAGATTTTATGCTTATGTAGCTAACTAAAGAAAAGCGTAGCAAGATGGGTGAGAATACGTCTAATGTAGCTTGTTAAATTTAAACTTATGTAAGTTAGCATGCATTAAGGAAAAAAAAAAGATAGCTTGGACAAAATTATTTCTTTAGTCTTTGCCTAATCTTAATCTTCAGCAATGGCTAAAGAGAGATAGTTATTGACACCTAGTTTTGTTTGAACCCCTTTTCAAGCAAACCATGCTCAATCTGGCACTTTAAAGAAAATGCATCTCTCTTTTTCTGACTAATTTTTGACATCTCGAGAATTGAATAGAAAATCAATAAAAAAGGGAACTGACAGATGCCATGTTAGTAGGTACTTGCAACACTCGATGGAAAAAAGGTTTAAAATGCGTAGGGACCAAATTGAATAATTTAAAACCTTTGAAATGTAACAAATATCATTTTTATAAAATTTTCAAAGATTTATTGATAAATTTCATTAATATATCTAAAAATCATTGAGTTTTAATTGTTTTAAGCTTAAAGCAGGCATTTGCAAGGCCATATTGTATTGATATAATGCTCATCGTATCCATACAATATGCCTTTGTATCGATACAATGACAACTTTTATGATTTTTTTATAGTTTTGGAAGTTGTTGTATCGACACAATCACCAAATGTATCAATACTACATATGGCCTTTTTCTCCCTAAGCAAGAGTTTTCGCCCAAGTATTCTTACATTTCACTTTCCTAATTACCTTAGATTATTCATAATTATGCAAAGGGTGTCTTACAAATGTTTTTATATTGAAACATAAGCTTGAGAACCACTCACATAGTTTAAACCATTAAAGATTGAATGAGCTTAGAATAGATAAGTTAATGTTCTAATCATGCATGTAAACTAAGTGGCATATAGTTCAATTGTTTTTTAACTATTTTGAGTCTAGTTTAGTTGAAATTCAATGGGATACTATTTTGGGTTAAAGTTAAAAGCTTTTTCTTGCATAAAACTAAGACATGGCCATTCTGAATAGGGGTTTATCCTTAAGGCATGTAGCTGAGTTTGTCTACTTCGCTTAGCTAAAAGCTTACCCTAATATGAAGGTTTAAGCCTTTTTGATCGAAACACCTAAGGCTTAAAAGGAATGTTTGCAAGCAAGCATGGATGAGTTGTCAAGAAATACATAACGGTGCATGGGGATGAGTTGTAATTAAGAAGGAAGGTTTTAAACCCCCTAGGATGTTTAAAATATAGGGGAAAACTGGTTTTCAACTATGAAAAATTAAGAGAAGAAAAGAAAAAGAAAGACAAAAAGAGAAAGAGAAGAGAAAAAAGAAAGTTTTGGAAATATTGGTTTCAAGGTGGTTTTCTACTTTTTTTTTGGTTAAATTTTTTTTCATCTTATGTGAGCTTGAGGATCCTAAGCCATGCTTACGTGATGATTTAAGCCAAATGTGTAAATATAATGTTTATGAATCTTGAGCTATGACATCTAAATATTTTATTTTCCTTTTTTTGATGATTTATGTTAAAAATTTCTTAAAAGAACATATTTCCATCAAGAAAGCTTGTTTTTTTAAATGTTTTATGTTGACTTTTTTAGTTTTTATATGGTTATCATCAAGTAATTTCTCATGTTTCAGCTCTAGTTTTATTTTACATACCTATGTTTCATGCTATGTATGATTCATTCATTTTTTGATATTTTCATGCATTAAGATCATGATTCACATGCCTATGCATTTTCCATAAAATATGATGATTATTCCAACATCACCATGCATGTTAATAAATCAAAATGTGTTTATGCTAGTAAGGTATTTGTTCATGTAAATCATATACGATGCCATGCTTATATGTTTGATTGGTAGATAAAATGTGTATAGATGCATTTATAAATAGTTGAAGGTTAAAAAGACCATTTCGATTTTTTTTTATAATGCTCTCATGCTTATTTGAGATTATTATGCAACTTTCATGCATCTTGGAGTCATATAAGTCATTTTTTATGATTTAGAAATCATTAGGTCATTTTATGCATTTTGCATTTTAGGATATTCTAGTTATTTTCCATGTTTTAGGGACTTTTATGTAATTTCATGCATTTTAAGTCATGTTAGTCATGGTTCATGTTTTAAGCTTTATTATGTAATTTCATGCATCTTAGGACCATTTTAGACATTTTTTATGATTTAGGAGTTATTATGTTACTTCATGCATTTTAGCACCATTTTAGTTATTTTTCCATGATGCAGGGGTTATGATGTAATTTTATGCATTCTAAGATCATTTATCATTTTCTATGATTCAAGGATCATTATGCAAATTCATACATTTTAGGGTCATTTTAGTCATTTTTCATCACTTAAGGTCTACTATGTTATTTCATCCATGTTAGGGTCATTTAGAACATTTTCTATGTCATAAGAACTATTATGCTATTTTCATGCATTTTAAGGTCACTATAGGAATTTCCATCATTTTAAGGTTATATGGGGATTTTTGTGTCAAAACACATCCATTAGTGGTATTTCAGTAAAAGAACCTCAAAATCGAGTCCTTCGGATTTTGTGGGAATTTTCATGTCAAAACATATCCGTTAGGGGAATTTCGATAATAACACCTTAAAGTCGAGTCTAGGATTCATATTAGTACATGTCATCAGGGATATTTAGGTAATACTGCCTTAAAATCGATTTTAAGAACATGTGGGAACCTCTATGTTGATACATGTGAATTAGGGTCATGTGGGAGTCTTCGTGATGATGCATGTCCTTTACATTCTTTTAGGTGCTATTATGCTAAAAAAAACTTGTATGATATTATTAACTATAATATGAGTTTTAATTAAAATTCAAGGCAATATTCCTAAGTTAAAATAGTTCGTAAGAGTCATCTCATGGATTATTTTTAAAATAAAAAATATCTTATTAAAATAAATAAATCAAAAATTTGATTTTCCTAAAAAAATAAAACTTTCATATTCCTTCAGGTTTTCCAAAAGGGTGTAAAAAAATTTTGATTTTCAAGATTAATGGAAATTCAATTTACTTGGAACTGAAAATTTTTTTAATTTTAAACATTTAAAAATACGAGAATTATGATTAAATACCAAAAAATTAAAAGAAATTTTAATCAAGAATTAGCATAGCATATAATTAATAAGTAACAGTTTATGGATAAGACATGTCTTCCTCTTTGCATAACTGACTCCTAAACCTTTTTCATATGAATATCTTGTTTTTAAGTAGACTTCAGAGTTTGTTTTAGAGGATTTTGTTTCCTTAAAAAAAAAAGATGAACTTCAGTAGGTGACCAATCTAACCTAGCCAAAACAGATTAGTGGTGACTCCGTGTCTTTTGGTCATTCATAACGACCATTTAGGGTTTAGTCAGGTATGCAACTCATTTCAAAAAATAAATCCTTTCTCAATATGAAAAGATAAAATAAAAATTTATCTGTTTGAGTTTGGCATATTGGATTCACATTTTGCATATTAAGACAGATACTTATCATGAAGTGTTGATACTTTGGCCTAATGTATCGATTCATTTTGAAAAAAACTATCGATATATTAGTGCCCCAAAAATGCATGCAAAATTGGTAAACTCCTATATCGATAGCAGCTCTAAATGTCGCCATTCCATGTGCTCGACTTTATAAACTTCGGATAATCTGAAGGGCCAAAGTGTGCTTGACTTAAAAAAATATGATGATGTTTAACATGAAGGAGTAAAAGATTGTTGGACTAATAGCTAATCTGACTAATCTTGGATGGCCACCACGAAGTGGCCATAAACTTGGAGTCGCTACTGATCATTTTAAGTTAGGCATGGTCGAATGCCTATTGAAAATAATACCAGAGATTTTTTGTTTTGGGTTCAAGAGTTGGTTACGTGTGGGCAAGGATTAGCACCCCCACGATGCCTAAAAATCGGTACCATCTAACTATATCTTACTTGAATCTCAATTTTTTTGATTCCAATTTTATCATTATTTAAATATAATTCCCTTTAATGTATGAAATTTTGTAAATATACGAGTTTGAGTTTTAATGAAAATTTTATCACCTATGTGCCTCAGAGAGGTGAGAAACATAAGGTTATTGATGAAAATGATCTCTGAATGGGTTCTAAAAAAATCAAATATTTCATTTCTGGCATTGGAGAGATACCGATATGAGATATCATTTTGTGATTTTGAAAATGATCTTTAAAGCATGAATGCCCGAGGTCCCTACAAAAGGAAATGTATTAGTAAAGTGGAAAACAAAATAATAAATAAATCCACACAAAATACTTGAAAATGAGGGATGATCGAAATGTTTCTTGTAATTATCTTTGATTATTAATGAATAACTGAGATAACAATATTGAGACTTAGTCAGATTCAATGGAAATTTAAAGAGAAAAAAAAGGTTTCGATGACTCAGGGATGTCTCAGGAAAAAAGTTTGGATTTTAGAAGGAATATGGAGAGTAAGGTTAGAGTATCCCTAAAGGTAAAAATTTGATGTCATTTTAAGGTAAAAGAGGGGTTGGAGTATCCCCTTGGAGAAGTGGGGTTAGAGTATACCCAAAAATGAAAATTTGATGTCATTTTGAGGTAAAAGTGGAATTAGAGTATCCATTCAGAGTAGTGGGCATTGTAGCATCCCTGGAAATGAAAATTTCATGTGATATGGAGGTAAAAGTAGGGTTGGAGTATCCCTTCGGAGTAGTGGGGTTAGAGTATCCTCGAAAACAAAAATCTTTGACGTTAAAAGGAATGGATCATATTTTTGAAAATAGAAATCTTTAAAAAATAGGGGCCGAGGGTTTGGCTAAAATGTTCTTCTTTTTGTTTAGCCCTGGTTCGAGTCTAAAGGGCTTAGGTTATGAGAATGAGCCGAGTAGATCTTGAGGCATTCGAATGCCTCAATAAAAATGTTTTGGAAATCAGGTTAGAAATAGAGGATAGCATCGTGTGATTTCTCTTTTTGAATTTATTTCAAGCTTATCTGGAGGTCCCGAAAGGTAAACCAAGTACTGTTGGAAAGGTAACTCGATGAGGATCAACGTAAAAATATTCCAAAAATCCTAGAAAATCACCTTCTAGGTAGGATTAATTTTTGAATTTCAACCTGTCTCAACACTGGCAGCGTGTACAGGGTAAAGGTATGATGGACTTTGACAAATCATTTCGGATTCATCCAGAATTGTTAAAATGCTAATAATACCTTTTCAAAAAGGGAATTTCATGAACTCTATGGGAAAAATATTCAAGGGATTCAAAAATGTTGTTTGTTAGGCTAAAACAGCCTAAACAGTAAACTCCTTGCTGGATCTAAGGGTTCTAGATAGCAAAAATTTGGAAAATTGTAACTATTTCATCTGAGATGATCTAAATGTAAATGAGACATCGTTGGAAAGGTAATTCAAAACCCTTCAAGGAAAAAATACCAACATATTCAGTATAAATCATTTTTGGTTTTTTTTATAATTGTTCAAGACTAGGCCACTATGGTACTAGAACAAAATAGGGGAGGTGTTCGGTATTTTGTTTTTCTTTGGGTTGAACTCAGGCCACGTATGTTTGAACATCCATAACCAAGATGAGAGGTTGACATGGGCATCATGAGTTCATTCCACAATCTCAAAGTAGGTTAGGATGATAGAACAACCCGTTGGCCATGCCACTATGAGGGTGGTTGGCGTAGGACTAAGGGTTCACATTTTTCAACTAAAAAACTTCATTTCATTTTTGAAAAAAAAACCAGTACTCTTATACTCATTCCTCCACGAATCTAGAACTGAATACTTGCTTTGCCTTCAAGGTTGGAAAAACCAGCTTCACAAAAATCTTAAGTCCATGTTATTTTCCATGTACGGAGATAGCATGGGCTTAACTTAGGGATATTTTTAAAATCAGGTTTTCTAGCACTCAGGCATGCATCTCAACACAAGCAAAGTACCACAAAATGATGCAAACTATGGAGGACATATATGCATAAGCAAAAATGACAAAAAAATGCATGGAGATAATAGATAGATGCATGAACATACTTAGGATGAACATGTTTAAAAAGAGTTTGCTAAAAAGGCATTTT
Source organism: Adansonia rubrostipa (assembly GCA_038381775.1). NCBI lineage: Eukaryota > Viridiplantae > Streptophyta > Magnoliopsida > Malvales > Malvaceae > Adansonia > Adansonia rubrostipa. The sequence continues at coordinate 39,373 of JBBYHM010096314.1, read as the reverse complement.
TATTTCATGGAGCCTATCAAGCTTCTAGGAAATGCATGAGCATACTTATGTCATGTTAAGATGCATATTTAAACATGAGATAAAGTAATAAATATGGAAGGAACATGCAAGAAGTACATGGACAGAGGCTGTTATGGTGATGAAAATGCAAAAGAGCATGCTTAGTTAACCAAACATCTTAAAGTCACCAAGAAAAACATCAAGATCCCAAACTACCATAACCAAAGCCATAAAAATACATAGGAGTCCTAAGGTGGCCATAAAAGTATAAAAAGTGTTTACTAAGATTATGTTAATGACAAAATAGAAACTACAAAGATCAAAGTAGAAGGGATACACCAAAAAAACTTGAACTTCCCTTTTTCTTGAAGTAGTGGCTGTAGGATTAATTTTTTCCTTCTCCTTGCTATTATTTAGCAAGAAAAGGATGAAAAGAAGTAGCTTTTTTGGTTGTATGGTTGATGGTGAGGCTTTTTAAGGATCAAAATATATCGAAAGTTAGGTTCTTAAAGGTTTTTCTGGTAGTGGTTTGGGGTAGCTACGAGAATGAAGGTTAGTTATGAGTAAAAGATAATGCAATAGTGCTTTTAGTGAGTTTTTAAAGTTCAAGTTGCTGGAGAATTTTTGCAAATGGATGAAGAGTTTTCTTAGATTGCTGAGAGTCTTTTTTTATGGCATACCCCCTTTTTTTATGGCTAATCATTGCTCTTTTTAAAAAACAATGCAGGGGTACTTTTGATTTTTCTCTTCTACCTCAAGGGACATCTCTAGCTGCCATGCTCAGCTGACTTTTTTTTATTGGTTCTGCAATGCTAAGCAAGAAGGCAAAAAGGCTGCAGCAGCCTCCCAGTAGAGATATGCCTACCACATTCTTACAACTATATATCTTATGAAAGTGACCTTTGTTAGTGGTTGTTTGGGCTCTAAAATTTGTTTAAAATTCATTAATGAGCCCATAGTTGAGGTTTACAATGTTATATGATAGTTTCTTGGTGCAAAAACAAGTTTAAATTGAGTTTTCGAAGGCTTAAAAATGGCTCAAACTAGGCAAACATGCCTTGGTGTATCGATACAAAACATGTTGTATCGATACACAAGGTATATTTTACTCGTGAGTATCAACACAATTAATTGTGTATCGATACTAAAAGCAAAAAATGTTTCCAGTCTCGAGCCTTAGAGTCCAATATCGATACTCTATGGATCTGTATCGATACTCATGCTTGTGTATCGATATATTTTGCCAAAAATCATAACTTTAGCTCATGCCAAGGTCTGTATCGATACAAACATGCTAGGTATTGATACCACATCTTTGGTATCAATATCAAACCCTCTTGTATTGATATCACATGTGAAAATTCAAATTTTTTCGCACCATAAAGGCCTTGTATCAATACTTGCACCCTAATACAACTTGTATGAACCTGTTGCTTCTTAATTTACCTAAACTTGGTCATAAACAATGGGAAATTGATTTGTGTGTAACCTTGGTGACACCATGAAAAGTGGCCTTTGATACCTCATTTTTTACATTTTCTTTAATACGTCCCATAGGTATTTTAAAACTTCGTAAAAAACTTTTTTGCCAGATGACATGTCACCCAATGATCATCCCCCAGCTTTATTTTTATTTTTGATTTCATCACTCTTTGATTATGCTTTAGATTGCCAGAGATTTTCCTAGACAAAATGAGGTGTCTACACTAATGTTTTAAAGTTATGACTATTAAGAGCCAAGATATCAATATTCAAGGGTAATGTCTCAATATCTTGGTAAGTTTTGCATGGTATGTTCTGTTTTGGCACCTCAATCACTCTTACCTTGGTTTAAGAGGCAAACAACTTAGATGATGGTTGTTAGTCTTGAAAGGTCATTTGAAGGCTTGGACAAAAATAAGTGTCTAATTAACAACATAATCTTTACCAATTTGACTAGCTTTAAGGCATACTTTAACATTAGAGACTAATAGAGAAGCTAAGAAATTTAGTTTGAGGGATATTTTATCAGCTACGGATTTTCATGTGGCAAAAGATTTAGAGTGTCTTATCAATGAGCTAGACTTTATAAGGTAAGAACTTAAAAGAAAAATGTAAAATGTTCTTGATAAGGCTGTATACATGCACATTTAGAGAAATCATGCCCTAAAAGGCATGCAATACTAGATGAAAGAGCTCAAGGAGGGCACTTAGCATTCAAAGTAACCATTAAAGGTAATGTGATAGTTTGTGATGCTGAAGCACCAGATGGAGGTTTTTTAAGCCCAAAGAGCTTAAAAGACCCTAGTTTACTATGGATGTGAAGAACTTTTTATAGGAAATAGAGCAATACTTTCGGGTAATAAGATTAATGAGTATGCTACTATAGTAAACACTACCTTTTTGTATCTCATCGATATTGCCCTATTATGGCTGCTTCATAAGTGCAATGATAAGAGGCATGGAAATGTTGCCATTAAGACTTAGGAAAAGTTTCAAAAGGAGTTCCAACAATAATTTTGCCTTAAAGTAGTTGTAGATGAGGTGTATCTAAGATTATTATTATTATTTCCCTACAATAAATCAACTTGGATGGGGATATACAATTAATATTCATTACTTTACAATAGTAATACAAGGTTTTCCTTCATGTTAGTACAATGATAAATAGTTATTAAGTGTTAATTGGATGAATATTGGAATATACCCTTGAACCTATCGAGCTGGCATATAGGAAACATAGTCAAATAAACATATAGTATTACTAAATTAAAGTGACATGGGTATTCCTTCATGTTAATGGCATAATTAACACCCATGCAAACACTAATTAGATAAAGCCCTTAAAACACACTAGCCTTGCAAAAATAATAAACCATTGCGAGAATGAGATCTTTATGCATCGAAAGCATGTTTCTAAAAATGTTCCTATTCATCATATTATTAAAATAGGGTATTGACAATGCACAAAGACTAATATATGCTAAGCTTTCATGCATTGGATGCATGTAACTCTTTGATCTCATTAAAGTATATGAGTACTTAAGGCTAGCATATGGGTGCTTGTTTTATGAAAACAAGTTCACTGAATATGGCCCGAATAAAAACTCCATTTGGTATAAGTCACCTAAGTGTCTATGGAAATGTTCTCATGTGCCAGTCATGTATAATTATCCTTAGACTTGACATGCCAGGTCATTTTGTATGTGGATTGTCATACTTAAATTTATATGAAATAAGCCCACAATAGATGGTACTAAAGTTAGGAAATGTTGGGTATGACATGAAGCATTTAGAGTATGAATGAATGATCAAGAGAGAATTCACCACCCTGAGTGATGTTGGAGACATATCTCGAATGATCTTAGATTAATTAGATTAAAGTCTCTGGCCAGAGCATAATGAATTATGAGGAATAGTTTCTTATAGATTCATGATCATTAACCATAAGTTACAAGATCTAACATGGTGAAGGTCTGAGTAGACACTGCTATCCTTAATCTAGGATATCTAATAAGGGACCATATCACATTCATAGGTTGGTTATTGAAAGGCTTTAAGGACATTAAACTTCACTCCATCAACATTTGGTTAGTCTTGATAGGTTGCTAGACCCCACTCATGATCTATATTTTGTAAATAGTAAGTTACATGTAAAAACATAGACTATGGTTTATATTCATTCAAAACGTGTTAAAAACCTAATGGATCACACACAATAAGAAAGAATTATTGAATTGAATATGGTATTAATTAAGTTTGACTTAATTAAATAAAAATAAATTGAAGAGGACTTAATTAAATAAATTCAATTAAGAATAACTTAAGACATAAATTAGAGTTGTGAAATCCAATTAAAGATGTCTTAACTAATGTTTATTTGTAGACATGATTTTAGGGATAATGTTAAATAAGTCCAAATAACTATGTTTGGAAAATTAAATAAATTATTTGATAGTTATTTAATTAATTATTAATATTATTTACATAAAGTTAAAATTATTTTACTTGCATTAGAAATTTTAATAATTAATTAAATTATCTAATATATAAAGTAAAGGTTGGGCTAAAAACCCTAGTTATCAAGTTAATGAAGTTTGGCTATGAACTTCTTCAAATTGGGCCTGGTAATGGGCTAAGAGGATGGTGTTGATATAATTGGTGTTCTAATGGGCTAAAATATTAATATGTTACTATTGATGCCCAATCTTAGACAAGCTAATTAAAATAGTTTTAATTGGGCTCCAAGGAAAATTCTAAGTTGGGGCCACCTTTAAGAGTTGTATAATGTGTCTAGTTCATTCATTAAACAGCTAAGCCTAACCAAAGAGGCCCATATATAAAGATAGGTGAAATAGGATTTAAGTCTACTTTGTTCGATCCTATCAAGGGCAAGTAGAGTCTTTAAATAAGACCTCTTCATCTGATCTTATGAAAGATAGGTGAAGTAGGATTTAAGTCAATTGCATTTGATCTCATGAAGGGTTGCTAAAGTTTTTGAGTTAGATGTCCTCTTTATTTGATCCCATGAAAGTTAGGTGAAGTAGGACTTAAGTCAACTTCGTTCGATCTCTTGAAGGGTAGGTAGAGTTTTTCAATTAGATGTCCTATTTATTTAATCATGTGAAACATTGATGAAGTGGGATTTAAGTCTATTTCACTTGATCATGTAAAGGGTAGGCAGAGTTTTTAAGTAAGATGGCCTATTCTCGATCTTGTGAAAAGTAGATGAAGTAGGATTTAAGTCAACTTTATTCCATCTTATAAAGGGTAGGAAGAGTTTTTAAGTACGACAACTTCTTTATTCGATCATGTGAAATTCAGGTGAAGAAGGTTTTTAAAAGCCAAAGAATAGCTAATGGCTCCGTCCCTGTCAAAATTAGCATATAAATTAGAAAGCCTAAGAATAGCTAATGCCCATGGCCTAGTCGAAATTGGCATTAAAAGGGTTAGCCCAATGCAATTGGTGTGTATATATATATATATGCAAAAAAAAAAAAACAAAAAACAAAAACAAAACTTTTTATGTAAGGGCTTTATATAGCCTGAACAAAATCATGTCTATTTAGTCCTTACCCTGTTCCTAATTCTCGGTAGTGGCCAAAGAGGGGCAGTTATAGACACCTAATTTTATCCGAGCCCCTTCCCTGGTAATCCTAAAATATCTGAGACTGATAACTAAGCAATTATCCTAATGGGGGTTAACTTCTCCAATCATTTTCAAGACTTACTTAGTCAGGCCAAAACAGCCGCACATGCACGTGACAGAAAAAATGACGTTTCAAAGGTCAAAAAGAATAAACTGATAAATAAAACAAATATTAAGGTAAAAGTAAGCTTTTAAATTTATTCTTTTGAATTTGTAAAATTTGTTTTACATATAATGTTACCATTAAATTTCCAATTTTTAGCGATTTTTTTTTAGAATTTTTGTGAAATTTTGGAAGTTGACTATCATATATTTTTATTGATACTCAAATAGCATTTATGGCAATACTCATCCCAAAAAATAAAAAATATTCAAGGAAAATTTTGTATTGGTATTTTATATCACTAGGTGACAAGTTGTCAATCTTGGTACTTAATTTTGAATTTTTCACAGTACCACGACTATCATGCTCGAAAATTTTTTTTCTAGTAATATTTGTTTCAGATTTTAAGTTTTCACCTTTATTATTTTTACAAATTAATAATTTGGGCAATATGTTGAATTTAGTTCATTTTTATAGTTTTAAACATATTTTTTAAATTTTTTCCTTTTCAAAATATGAATTTTGCTCTTTGTAAAACATTTTTATAAAATTTCCCATGTTTAGAATTATTAAAAAAATTCGTTAAATAATTTCATTAAATTCATATTAATTCATTTTTTGAAGCTCTAATTTATTTTGAGTTTTTCAATTTTTTCAAATATCAATTTTCTTTTGTAAAGTTTTTTTCTCATAAATTTTTATGAGTTTAAAATTTTTAATTACTTTTTTCTTGCACATAAAATTTTTTAAAAATTTATTTTTTAATTTTTATATGAAAACCTTTAATTTTATTTTTTAATGGGCCAAGATATATTTTTTTCCATTTATGGACTTTAAATTTTATTAATTTTGCTAATGGGCCCAATAAGCCCGTAATTCTCCAACTAGCCCAATAAACTTGTCAAGCCCTTTTTTTTTTATTTTTTACTAAGCCAATTTCATTCTCTACAAGCCCATTGGTGGTTATTTCAAGAAGCCTATTTTACTTTCCAACAAGGCCTATTTAGGCCCATTTTAATTTTACAACAAAAGACCAGTGATTTTTCTCTGTCTAAAATTTTATTAATTCTTTTTAGACCCAAAATTTTCATATAAAATTTAATTAGGATTTTTATGTGTTTAAATTCATAAATAAATTTGTTAATTTATAACTTTTAATTTCTTACAATTTAGTCCTTCCAATTCACTTTTTCATAAAATTTGTAATTAAGACTCTATTTTTTCATTTTTTTCATTCTAAATTTCTTTAATATTTACTTTAAGTATGAAATTTATTGATTTAGTTACATGAACTATTCTGATCGGAATTTAATTTTTCCTTAACCAATTTAGTAACATTTTAACTATATACTAAACTAATATTATTCTAATCATCATGTAACCTAACCATAGCCCATAATAGGCCTTTTGACTAAGGTTAGATAATTATTATATGAATACAAATTAATTAATTAAGGCCTAGGAAAAATTTAAAGAATAAATTGACAAATAAATTAATAAAAAAATAAAGAAATTAGTAGAATAACCTATGAGCTATTCGGCCAAAGGGGATTTTGACAGTGCTCGACCAACTTCCTTCACCTATTTATAGGGGAAGGATGTTTTTAGTTGGGTTGTTTATCTTTTCCATAGCAAAAAATCACTAGAACATTAAAATTCCTTAGGTTTTCAAGCTTTTTAAGGTAAACTCTCTTGTAAAAATTTAATTTTTGCTCATTTTATGCTTTATTCTTCCTTTTAGCGACCCAAGTCATGCTTACGCTCTTGAATTTTAACCCATATTGAAAGGCCAATATGATGGCTACAAACAAAGTTTCTTGATCATGTTTTTTTAATTAATTTTTATTGGTAGTATGTTGATTTTCATCAAGGTTATTTGTGTTTGTTTATAGAAATAATGTTATTTTCATGTATATATTTTTGTATTATTTTTTTTAATATTTTCATGTTGATTTATGTCGATGTATTCAATATTTATCATGATTTTATGCATATTTAAGGTTGGAAAAAATTATGACATATACTTATGTTGATATTCTTCAAAATATGTGATGAAAAAAATATTTTTGATGAAATACATGCTGGTAAAAATTGATTAAAGCCTTTGGGTAATTTCTAATGCTTGATTTCATGTTATTTTGGATTATTTTGCAATATTTGAAATTTATAAAGGCTTAAAAATAATTTTTTGAAAATTTTGAAGGTCTTAGAAGGATGATTCTAAGCTTGGCCGAATCTGATCTTGATGGTTTTGTGATATTTTGATTTTTTGCCTATTTTGTTATTTGAAAAATCTAAGGACTAAATTGTGAAAACTACAAAAACAATTCCATGGCCATCCACACTTGGGCAAATCCATTTTGTAACCTTTAAAGGTGTTTCTTATGTTGTTGTTAACATGTTGAAATATATTTTATGCATTTGTAACCTTTTAGGTGCATTCTTACAATTTTAGAAAGTTTAAGAATTAATTTGCAAAATTTGAGAAAAAATTGTTTCAAGGCCAAAAGTGATTGGTCGAGTGCTTCTTATGACTTTTAAAAGTTTCCATGATTGTTGTATTATGTTTGATGTTTAATTATGAGTTTACTTCATACAGGGACTAAATCTCAAAGTTAGCAAAGTTTAGAGTCCTTAAATAAAACCCTACATTTTAAGGTCAAAATGGTTTTTCCCCATATCAAATTACTCATCTAGGGTATTTAGGTCATTTTAAGAATATGTCATGCATTTTTAGTCACCTCAAGGCTAAAATGTAATTTTAAGAAATTTAGGAACTCAGCTATAATTTGTGCATTTTGGATCACCTTTACTATTCTAATTACCCATTTAGGGTAAAATTGTCATTTCTTATCACTTTCAAGTCCCTAGGGTTACTAGGATGATTTTATGACGAAAGTAGTCCTTGAGTGCATTTTAATAATTTACTTATAATTAAGTCCTTTATGATCACTGAAATCTATGTTAAAGGTAAATTATAGGGATAGGTTTGTTTTTTATTATCATTTTTAGTCATTTAGGGTGCTAAGATATTTTCACGTTGAAGGTATATCTCAAGGGTATTTTTGTAATTTTGCATTAAAAATCGAGTCCTTCGAAGTTACTAGGATTCTTTCATGTTGAATGTACTCTAAGGGACGTTTTGGTCTTATTGTTGATGTTCTAGTCCTTTAAGTCTAGTTTCATACATGTAATTAGAATTTTTAAATTAAGGTGGTATCTCCAAGTTAAAATAAACATGAAAATTCTCCTAGTACATGAGAGGGGTTACACAAATCATTTTAATAATGAGATAACCTATTTAAAGTGAAAATTTGGATTTTTAAAATTTTATGAGAATAAAACCTTTCATGTTCCTTTGGTTCTTAGGAGGGGTACATAAGAGATTTTAATTGTTAAAATAAAACCTTCCATATTCCTTCAATTTCCTAGGGGGTATGAAAAATATTTTAACCTTCGTATTTTGCCGGCTCACTAGTGGGATACGAAAGATATTTTGATTTTCAAAAAATAATAATAAACAATAATATTATTAAAAACATGATTTTGTCATATGGAATAATAAATTTATTTTATGAAAATTTTGATATGTGAGAATTATAATTAAAAATCGAATATTGAAACTAAATAATAATCAAAATTTAAATTAACACGTGGTTAATAAGTATTGATTTTCGAGAAGGTCGCTCCTAACTTATGATTATAATCGACTCCCAAACATTTTTATATGATTTTTAGTATAAGCGTAAACTTCAAAGTTTGTTTAGGGTTTCATAACCATCACATAAACTTTATTAGGTGACCAATCTTAGTTAGTCCAAATAGATTGTTGGCAACTCCAAAATAAATAGTCATTTCATAATGACTATTTAAGGGTAAGTTAAGTGAGCGACTCATGTCAATGACCTAGTCCTCAAACATAAAATAAAAAAAATAATAATGATATGGCCCCTAGAAATAAAAGAACAATAATATGAACATATATAGGAACAAAGGGTACACCAGTCTTTTAGGTCATGCTGGTCAGGATTTGTATTCGAGCCATATTATGACATGGTTTAAGTAGAACTTAAAATGGAACCCTTGAGTTTCATAACTCAAGGTACTAGTTTTAATAAGTGTTAGGTCACTCCTAGCCAAAATGAGTGGGGGTAACTAAATTTTTGGCCACTTTATGATGGCCATAAAAAATGAGTTGAAAGACTAATTTGTCTAAAATCTCCTCAACCTAACATGTAAAACATTTTTGCCACACCCATACCACGCCAAAGTTCCATCTAAAGCTATATTTAAGTTAGGCATACTTTATCATCAGTGGTTAGGGATGCTACAATAGGTCTTAAAATGAAAACCCCAAAAGAGTGTCCTTTGATCTTCAACAAAAAAAGGTTTTGTACAAAAAACCAAAAAAGAGTCTGAAAAATCAAACAAAACTTTAAGCTGAAAACCTAAAAGGACAGTTCAAATGCCCAAATTTAGGGTAACCATAAAGTTCACATTCATGAAGCTAACTTAGAAAAGTGGCATACATCAATTTAACGGGTTACTAGAAGATCGCTTAACATTGGGCAAAATGACCATTTAAGAAAACGTTAGAGGCATTTGGTAGAAAATCCATGCCATGGACATTAAAGGCATCAATTGCCTTAAAAAAACCATCATTTTAACCTTAAATTGTACTATTCTTTTATGAGTGAAAAACAATTACTTGATTTTCTTCCTATTTGCTTGCATCACACCTACAACTCATATTGCATTATATAATCATTTAACTAAAAATGGTTGATAAATGGATAAATTGATAATAAAATATCTTAATATCACTACAAAGAAGGTAAAGGATTTAACTAGAAAAATAGTGCATGTCTTAAGCAAATGCATGGAAGAAATCCTAAAACCAAGGATAATTTTGCTCTAAAATGCACTCACTGTAAGAAGCATATGTAAGACACCCTTTTTAATAAACCTAAAATTAGAACAAATAACTCATCATGAAAAGAAAATCAAGACTTTGGAAACTCATGAACCAGAAAACAATCCATCAAACTCATGAATTAGAAAAAATTCTAAAGGCAAGTTAAGAAACCTGCCATATCTAATTGCTGGATTAGACTCCATGGCACACTTATGTTGTTGCATTATTAGGGAACATGCATCCACATTTTCGTACATGACATGAAATAGACTGGCCAACAATATTTTAAGTAGCGTCACAAAAATCATAAGATCATCATGGTAAGAATCCTTGGTGCCAAAAGTCTTTAACTTAGAAGATCATCTAAGTAAGAACTCCTAATTTATTATCACTAAACAAGAATCAAGGCCCTTATAGTTGGCAAGTTTTAGCTCTAGTGAAGTTGGCCTATATCAAGAATTAAGCCTAATTATAGTCTGCAGGTTTAGCTCTGTTGAAGTTGGCCCATATTAAGAATCAAACCCAATGTAGCTAGCAGGTTTAGTTCAAGTGAAGTTATTTTATATCAAAAATCAAGCCCAAAATATTTGGTAGGTTAAGATCCCATGAAGTTGGATAATATCAAAAACCAAGCCCAACATAGTAGGCAGGTTTAACTTTAGTGAGCCCTCATCAAGAATCAAGCTCAACGTAGTAGGCAAGTTTATGTCTAGTGAAGTTTGCCCATATTAAGAACTCAGTGCAACATAAGTGGAAGTATTAGCTTCGATGAAGTTGGCCTATAGCAAAAATCAAGCCCAATGAAGCTAACAGGTTTAGCTCTAATAAAGTCAGCCCATTACAAAAGCTAAGCCTAATGTAACGATAGTTTTAGCTCGAATAAAGTTGGCCCACATCAAAAGTCAAGCACAAGACAAGTTTATCTTTACTGAAGTTAGCCCATGTTGAGACCTAATTTTGTCTGGCCCTTTCCCCAATAATTTAAAAAATATCCAAGACCAAAAATTAGACAATTGTCCTAATAAGGGTAGTCTTTCATCAAGAGAACTAGATATTTTCAAGATCATTTTAGTCCTGCTTAAATAGCAGCACATGCTCGAGACAAAAAAAGTGCCATTTCAAGGGTCGATCTCAAATAAAAGATGAATATTAAGGTAAAAATTTTGTTTTTAAATTTATTCTTTTGAAATATTGAAATTTATTTCTACGGATGATATCATGAACAAATTTCCTATTTTTAGTCATTTTTAGAGACCTTTTCATGAAATTTTAGGAGTTGATTATTGTATATTTTTATTGAAACATTTGTAGTATTCGCATCAAAAAATTGGTTTTTAACTTTACTCTTTTGAAATTTTGAAATCCATTTCTATTAACAATATCATAATTGAATTTCCTATTTTTAAGACATTTTGAGATTTTTTTCATAAAAATTAAAAGTTAAATGTATTATACTTTTACTATACCTGTGTGGTGTTTATGCCAAAACTCACCCTAAAAAATTAAAAATATTACAGGAAAAATCTATGTTGGCATTTCATACCACAAGATATCAAGTTGTCAAATTTATTAATTTAAATTTTTAGAATATCGCGAGTGTTATGCTCAAGAAATTTTTCTTGATAAAAAATTATTTTGGATTTCAAATTTTCATCTTTTTTTATTTTTATATATTGATATTTTGATTAATATGCTGAATTTAATTCATTTTTATAAAATTTGAACATATTTTTGGAATTTTTCTGTGTCTAAGATACGTAGTTTTCTATTTTGTAAACTTTTTTAGTAAGACTTTTCTAAGTTCATAATTTTTAAAATTTCTTTATATTATTGTTAAATTCATATTATATATTTTTAAAAAAACTCAATTTATTTATGAGTTTTGCATTTTTTTCATACAACAATTTTCTCCTAAAATTTTATGAGTTTGAAATTTTTAATGGTCTTTTTCTTACACATAAAATTACATATGATTAAAATTTTTAATTGAATTGATTATATGAAATTTTGTTTTAAATGCATAATTTTTCATTTTTACTATTTAATCCTTTTAATTAAATTTTATTATATAATTTTGCATATTATATAAATATCTTCCAAAACTTTCTAGGGCTTAATGATGTCATACATGATGCAATATGCATGAAGACAAAAGTTATTAAAGAAAATCTTATCAAAATTAAAAAAAAATCTAAAATAATTTAATCAATAAATAGAAAATAAAAAATAGAAAAAAAAAATAACCATTCGGCTAAGAACTTTCTTGGAGTTCTTGGCCGGTCCTCCTACCTTAAAAATAATGGAGGAAGCTTTCATAAATGGCTAATGGTTTCCATAAGCTGAAAACTCCAAAATTTGTTAAATTACCCAAGGTTTTTTTTCATGTTTTTCAAGCTTTTAAGGTAAATTCTTTTGTAAAAACTTTAATTTTTATTGATTTCATGATTGATTCCTCTTTTTAATGAACTTTATGATTGTTTGAGCTTATGGATTTCATTCCGTGTTGAAAGGCCAAACATGAAAACAATAATTGTGGATTTTGTTGATATATTTGATTTTTGTTGTATTTGTGTTAATTTTCATTATAATAATTTCTGTTTATTACTAAAAATGATATTATCTTCAAGAATATATGTTTTATAGTATTTATCATGTCATTTTCATGTTGATTCATGTTGAAATATTAGTGATTTCATGTATTTTCAAGCTTGGTAAAGACTTGTTTATGTATTTATGGTATTATTTATGAAATTTCATGAAGAAAAACATTTTTGTGACATTTATGCTTTGGCCAACTCTAACAGGGATTTTTAATGATTTTTTATGCTTAGTTCTAGTATGATTTAGATTATTTTGGAGTATTTGAAATTTGTAGGGACTTAAAAACAACTTTATCAAAAATTTTAAAGCCTGAGAAGTGTGTTTTTTCTGTTGGCTGAATCACATAAATGGTTTATTGGTGATGTTTTCATGCTTTTTAGGTTATTTTTCAACATTAGAAAGTCTAAGGACTTAATTGTAGAAAGTTTAAAAATTTTTTAGGCCATTCTTGCTTCGTCAAAAGCATTATGTCCCTTTAAAGGAGTGCTTAATGGATTCCTAAACATGTTTTAGGCAATTTTAGATTTTAAGGGCATTTTTACAATTTCAGAAAGTTTAGGGCTAATTTGCAAATATCTAAAAAATTTGCTTTGAGGCCATGAATGGTTGGCCAAATTATTCTTATTATTTTGGGTATGGTTTTGGTGATTTTTCATGATGTATTTAGTTTTATTTATGATTTTCTATTATGTACGGACTTAATTGAAAAAAGGAAAAGTTTTGAATTCATTAGGAAAAATCATTTATTAGGGGTATTTTGGTCAATGTAAAATATTTCTAACATCCCTCTGATTTTCCAAATGGGTGTAGAAAATGTTAAAACTTTCATATCTTTCGGTTTTCTATTAGGATATGAAATACAAATTTTGAAATGTTTAAGTGCTTAATTGCAAATTTCCTATTTTAAGTCATTTTTGATATTTTAATTTTCATATTTATGATGAAATGATTTTTTTTATCATTTTAGATCCACTAAGATACTTTTATGTCGAAGGTCTACCCTAAGAGCATTTTAGTATTTTTCCTTAAAAACAAGCCCTAGGTAGTCATTGGGATGCTTTTATGCCAAAAGTATACATCTAGGATAGATTCCCTTTTCCATGATCATTTTTGGGATCTTTAGGATACTGATATACTTTTATGTCGAAGGTATACCCAAAAGACATTTTGGTAATTTTTTTTAAAACCAAGTCTGATATAGTCACTGAGATATTTTTATGCCGAAGGTTTATATTTAGGATAGTCTCACCCTTTTACAATCATTATTGAGTTTTTTAAGGTTATCAGGATACTTTCATATCGAAAGTATATCCTAAGGGTATTTTGATAATTTTTAAAAACTATGTCTGATATAATCACTGGGATGCTTTTATACCAAAGGTATATATTTAGGATATGTTCACTATTTTACAATTATTTTTGTTACCTTTAGGGTGCTAAGATACTTTTCTATGAAAGGTATACCATAGGGGCATTTTGGTAATTTTTTTATAATGGAGTCTGATATAGTCACTGGGATGCTTTTTTGCCAAGGCTGTATATTTAGGATAAGTTCACCCTTTTATAATCATTTTTGAGTCTTTTAAGGTTACCAAGATACTTTCATGTCATATGTATACCCCAAGGGCATTTTTGATAATTTTGGATTAAAACCAAGTCCTATGTAATTACTGGGATAATTTAATCTCGAAAATACACATTAAGGATAAGTATGTCATGTTAGACTATTTTTAGGTCTTAGGATATTTTATTAATATTTTTAATAAAGTCTAATATCCTTTTTAGAAAATTAAGATAATGTCTTCAAGTTAGAATAAAACATAGAGTTTCACCATGAATATGAAAGGGGTTCTACAGATTATTTTAACAATGAGATATCTTTTTCAAAGTGAAAATTGGGATTTTTTTATAAATTTTTGAAAAATAAAACCTTTTGCATTCTTTCAGCCCTCTAGCAGGGTGCAAAAGATATTTTGATTTTTAAAACCTTTTGTGTTCTTTTGGTCTTGTGGTAAGGTACAAAAGAGAATGGTAAAAAAAAAAAAACTTTCGTGTTCCACTGGTTCTTTAATAAGGTGTGAAAGATATCTTGATTTTCAAAAATATTAAAAACCTAATTTTCTTATTTAGAATAATAAATTTGTTTTATAAAATTTTATTTTTAGATATGGGAAATGTAATTAAATATTTATATTAAAATTGAATAAAAATCAAAATTTATATTAACACATGGTTGATAAGGTATCGACTGCCTAGCATCATGAGAAAGTTAATCTTTACTTGTTATTATAATCAGCTTTGGGGCTTTTTCAATCGATCTTTGGAAGGAGTGCAGACCTTACAGTTTGTTTTTAAGGGTTTCATAACCATCAAAATATGAATTTTGATAGGTGACCAATCTCACCTAGCCAAATAGATTGGTGGTGATCCAAAGCAAATGGTCATTTCGTATTATTTAAAGTTAAGTTAAGTGAGCAATTCATCTCAATAACTTAGCTCCTAAACAACAAAAAATAAGAAAAATAATAATGATATGGCCCTTAAAAGTAAAAGAATAATGCATATAGATATATATATAAGAATGAAGGGTACACTCGCCATTTTAAGTTAGGCTGGTAATGATTTGCATCTGAGCCATGTTGCAACAGCCAATACCAAGAATTAAACCCATTATAGCTAGAAGTTTTAGCTCTAGCAAAGTTAGCCATATCAGACACCAAGCCCAACATAGCTGACAAGTTTATTTCCAATGAATTTGGCTTATATCAAGAATCAAGCCCAACATAGCTAGTAGGTTTAAGTTTAATGAAGTAGGCCCATATCAAGAATCAAGCCTAACATAGCCAGCAGGTTTAGCTTTAATGAAGTTAGCCCCTATCAAGAATCACTCAACATAGTCACAAGGTTTAGGTCTGGCAAAGTTTGCCAAAAGAACTAAGCCTAACATAGCTGGCAAGTTTAGCTCTGATGAAATTGGCCGACATCAAGAATCAAGCCTAACATAACTAGCATCTTTTATCTCTAGTAAAGTTGGCCAATATTAAAAACTCAACTTAACTTAGCTGATAGGATTAGCTCCAATTAAGGTAGCCCATATTAGGAATCAAGCCCAATATGGCTAACAGGTTTAGCTCTGTGACATTTGCCTATAGAAAAAATCAAGCCTAATGTATCTAGTAAATTTAGCTCTAGTGAATTTGTCTTACAATAAAACTAAGCCTAATGTAGCCCACAGGTTTACATCTAATAAAGTTGGCCCTTATCAAAAATCAAGCCTAACGTAGTTGATAGGTTTAGCTCTAATATAGTTGGTTGATATCAAGAATCAAGCCCGATGTAGGCATCAACTTTAGCTTCGACAAAGTTGGCCCATGCCAAAAAAACTAAGCCCAACATAGCTCGCAGGTTTGGTTCTTAAGAAGTTGTCCAATATCAACAATCAAGCCTAACATAGCATGTAGGTTTATCTCCATTGAAGTTGGTCTATATCAAGAACTCAGCCCAATGTAGCATGTGCCAGTCCTTGAGCAAAACAAGATAAAACAAAACAAAAAAGGAAACAAAATAAATGAAACACTACTTAAAGATGAATGCACTTAAATGATGATAGCCTTAATTTTCCTCAAAAGTCATCTCAATATCTCAAATCAAAGTAGATATAAACATAATTCAAATTAATGCCTTAATTCAATCATAAATCTCAATGCTTCGAATGGATCTCTTAAGTGTGTGTGTATATAATCTTTTTATAAATCATTGCATGCAATCCTAATAAATTCATGCTAATGCAACTACTAAATAATACTAGATTCTCATATATTTGATTTTTATCTCTCTCCCCACTAACGTAGACTAACACCTCATCAAAGATCAAGTAGGACTTCATTAAGCTTATAGCAAAAGGCTAGGGGATAAAGGATATATTTCAATTTAATTCACCTATAGACATTTTTTACTATTCAAGATCTGTGGCCGAGCCTTTCAAAACACTTTTAAAGAACATACTCTTTTTTATGACATTTTCTTTTTTCATGCCATTTATTTATTTACACAACCTTTTGTGTTTTTTCTTTTTCTTTTGATTTTTTTTTCAATTTCATCAATACAACACAATTCAAACATGGCTCAGAATATTTTCTGAAATAATTTCAACCTATGTAATAAAAGTTGATCATGGTTTTTCTTATTTGGTTAGGTTAACATATATGGTAATAAAAAGAAAAGGATATATATGTAAGTTTCAAATGGGGTACCTAAGGATTAATATATAAAGATAGGCTTAAAAAGGCTCTACGATCCAAAGATGGCCTAAATTATCTCCTCAACTTAGTGTTGTCTAGGATTTCACTTCAAAAGAGAATCAAACATATTCTAAACATAATTGTAGTTCATATCAACACAAATAGTCTTCAAATAAGCAATACAAATCAAAGTAAGAGATTATATGCTTAAAATTTTGAAAATCACACCCCAGCAATGAGAAAAATAAAAAAAAATCTAATCACAAATCAAATCATGTTTACATATTCCTAAGAATCGAGATAAATCAATAACTAAATTCTCATCCCTGGATAATCATAATAAGCACATACATCTCAAGCATACAAGAATTTAACCAAAAATGAAAAGAACAAAGATAAAAAGAAATAAATTATGTAGAAACAAACTAAGCTAGATTAATTTTAACACTAGCAAAATAATAAGCTTACCTCAAACTTAAAAGAAACATTGTCCTTAAGGTTTATAAATAAAAAGAGAAAGAATCAAAAACTCTTTTTTTTAATGAAGGAATATCGAGAGAAGCTCTAATTATCCTCTATGACCTCATCTTGTTTGCCAAAGTTGGTTGTAGGCTCTAATGAAGTGCTTGATTTATAGTCTTCGGCTTAACTATCTGCCTTGTTATTTTAGGTTGGCTAAACGGATTGATGAATGTTTATGATTAAATTTGCCTCCCCAATATTGCGTGAGTCATTATCCCTTTTCTTTGATCTTTTTCTTTTGCACTTTCATTTGCTGTCTTAATTGGCTCAAAATTGTTCTTCATGCTTGTCTTGTTCGAACCTCCCTTTAAAAACTTTAAGACATTCATTGAACTATTGGTCATTTCTTCCACAACATAAACTACCAAAGATTCTTTAGAGTCATTAAGATAATCAATAACTCTAAAAACTTTAAAAGTTACCTTTTGGTTTTAAACTCTCATGTTAAGTTCTCCTTTTTGCACATTAATGAGAGTTTTACCAATAGCTAAGAATGGTCTCCCAAGAACGATTGGAATTTCACTATTTTTTTCTTTCTCAAGTATAATAAAGTCAGCGAGAAAAATGAAGTTGTTAACCTTCACAAGCACATCCTACATAATGCCTCTTGGATGAGTGTAAGATCAATTAGCTAATTGTAACATAACTGTAATAGGCTTTACCTCCCTCAAACCAAGCTTTTGATAGATAAAAAGAGGCATTAAATTTATACTAGCTCCTAAATCACATAAAGCTCTACCTAAGAATTTGTTACCTATACTGCATGGAATGGTGAAGCTTCTTAAATCCTTAAGCATTAATGGAAATTTCTTTTTAAGGATGGCACTACACACTTTAGTAAACGCAACTATCTTGAACTCACATAATTTTTTCTTCTTTAACAAGATTCTTTTCATAAACTTGACATATTTTGGCATTTTGTTTAAAGCTTTAGAAAAAGGTACATTAATATAGAGCTTTTTAAATACCTCAAGAAACTTCTAGAATTGATTATCAAGCTTTTTCTTTTGGAGACGTTAAGAAAAGAGTGGTGGTAAGTAGTCTAGAGGTGGCTTTTCTTATCTTTTCTCTTTTTGCTTCTTACCTATTTCTTCTTCTTTAATTTGGTTGTCTTATTTTGCTTTTTACTACAACCTTTAACCTTTTTTCCTCTCCTAAATGTCATTGCATTACATTATTCTTTCCCATCACTTTCAGGTTAGGCTTGATATTACTTGGAAAAGTACCCATAAGAGATTGTTGATGCCATTCACAAGTTGGCCCACTTGCATCTCAAGGTTCCTTAGAGATGCTACTTGGTTTTGAGCAAAAACTTTAGTTTTCTTAAAGGATTCTGCTTGATCCCAAACCATAGCTTGAGTTTGTTTAAGAGATTATGCTTGATCTTGAACCATAGCTTGAGTTTATCTAAAAGATTCTACTTGATTCTGAATGTAAGCATCAGTTTCTTCATAAATTTTAATAAAATCTCTTCCAATGATAACTTCTTTCCTCCAACAAAAGTTTAAGCTTAGTGAGGAAACCTAGAAGGGAATGCTTGCTTACTTATAGGGGAAAACCCTTGATTATTGATTCATGAAAAATTTAGGTGACTCTGTCAACCTAAAATATAGCTACTAGAATATGGGTCATCTTGCTATCTTTTATAATTCTTGATATAATTAACTGATCCAACATAGGTTAGGCAATGATCCCTAGAATGTCTATCCCTATATATTTTACAAATCATAAGAAACTCTAAACTGAATGTACACTTATAGCATCTAGTTTCCTTATGATTATAGCATCGGTGTCATGGATACCTGTAACTTTTCTTAGCACACTTTTTTTAGTTGAACACTGATAATTCTTAAAAGCCATCTCTTCAAGTAGCTTATAAGCTTTCTCAAGTAACTTCTCGATGAATGTTCCACCTACTGTAGCATTAATAATAGTTCTAATCTGACCTATCATTCCATTGGCAAAAGTTTACAACTAAAGCTATTTAGAAAGACCATGATGAAGACATCTTTGAAGTAAATCCTTAAATCTCTCCCAAGCTACATAATCAATATAGGTAATTCTCTTAATAAAAATGGACAAACAAGAAAATATGGTGTAATTCATATATTTGTATGTGGAAGTGAAAAAGAATATAGGTATGAAAGAGGTTGAATTTAAAAAAAGTTCATGCATTTTATTTCTATAAAGGATGATATGACATTTGTAAGCCCTTTACAAAATATCCCTGTATTTTTTATGCCAAAACAAACGAGGAGAGTTCTTAGAATTACATTGGATTAAGCCTGGACACTATAATTCTCTTAATAACAGTCCAATTCATGGAGGCATATCTAGTAAGGCAGGGACAGATTCAATGATCATTCCATGACTCTGGATTATTTGTCTCAATTGCATTCACTTGATTCTTGAAACTTGGAATAATCCATGTCATGTCATCACTTGTTTCTTGTTTTTAACTCAAGCTCTTTCTTTTAACTCTCTTTCAAAGTTTCTCTTTTGGTTTGCTTTGAGGTTGTAGCCCAATCCATACTTATCTCTTTCATCAACCATGTGAATAGATCTACTTATCCCTTATAAGTATTTGCCAAGCCCTTTTCTTGTTCAGGCATTTTTTCCCACCGAAAGCTTCAAACGTTATACGAGTGCTTTTGGAAAAATGAGGCCGTGCTAGTGAAGAACCTTCGATAATAAAAGCAGCATTGACAATTTCAAATTTTTTAAATGAACATTCCTCTGCATCAATATTTACTTCCACATAAGAAGCTTTAGTTAAAGTCATAGCGATTATATCTTCTTCCCTGAATATGCTGACCAACTTATCATCAACTATAAACATGACTTTTTGATGAAAAGAAGATGTTACAGCACCAACAGAGTGTATACAAGGTCATCCCAAGAGATAGTTGTATGCGAGGCCAATTTCCAATACATGAAATTTAACTTTAAAAGGGCATGGGCCAATAATTAAGGGAATTAAAATAATTCCTTTGATTTCTCTTTTTATCCCATCAAAAGCTTTAATCACTATTTGATTATGCTTAAGCTGACTGAGGTCTACTGGCAACTGGGACAAAGTAATCCATGGCATGACATTCAAAGATGAACCATTGTCAATAAGCACTTTAAAAAGAAGAGTTCCATTGTAATTAATAATTATGTGGAGAGCTCTGGTGGAAAAAGTCCTACTTGGGGGAATTTCATCATCACTGAAGCAAATAAAATTATCAGCAACAACGTTATTCATTGGACGATCAAGCTTATTGATTGAAATGTTTTGTGTGACATAAGCTTGATTAAGCACCTTTAACAAAGCATTTCTATAGGTCTTAGAACTGAGCAAAATGCCAACATAAAAATTTTTGCTAGCTATTGCTTTAAGATCCATAATGCTGTACTCACTATGCTTTATAAATTTCAAAACTTCAGCAACATTTTTTTCTTTAATAGGTTTTTTGAATTTCTATAGGGCTTACCTTTCCAAATGTTTGCCTTTTTGTTTTTGATCTAGTAGCTTCACTAGTTTCTAGGCTATATATACATCCATTTTGAGTTACATGACTGGCCTTAATAGTGTCCACCACCGCTAATTAACTTGCCAAAGCTTCTAGAGTTACTACTCTAACATCATACCTCTATCACACTTGTTTGTTTCCCTTATACAACAGAGGTGCGAGAGTTTAAATGATAAGCTTTGCGATAATTTCACTCTTAGGAGGCATGGCCTTTAGTTGATTATGATAAATGACCAACGGATAACTAACCCCATAAGGCGACTTTGGTGACCCTTCATCAGTCATATCAATATACTTTTCTTCTGGTAGATTCTGTATAAAATTCAATTTCACCTTTATCCATCATTTTTGAATTAGAGCCAAAAAATCTAAATAGTTTTATAAACTATGCCCCTAAACGGCATGAAACTTACAAAAGTTTATGTCATAGTTTAATTGGCAATTTATATATTCATGACTTTAACTAAGGATTCTGCCTTTAGTCAGAATTGCCCAAACTTTTAACATCTAGGTTTTAACCTATCGAACATCTTTTTTCACTTCACACTTCTTTTTGGCAATCAAGGCATTAACCCCAGGCTCAGGATGGTTGGGTAAGGGTTTGTCACTACATAAGGTCTCGGGGCAATATCAAATTTAAAAACTCCTTTTTCAAGAAGACTATGAACCTTTTTTTTAAAAGCAGTACAGCTTTCAATTGGATCGCCTACTACTAAATGATATTTATAGTAGGAATTTAGATCATCCTAGCTAGGTAAGTTACCCTCATATGGTTTTTCAAAAAGTAGAGTTGCTGATCAAGCCTCCAAAAGCTTATCAAATATTTTTTTTGTCAGAATAAAGGAGAGGCTCATGATGAGGTCTAGATTGGTTGTTTCTTCGGCTTGATTGATTTAGATGATTTTGTGTTTAGTTTTGAGAATGATTTAGGGTAATGGTTTATGGCATCGATAAGGCAGAAAGTCAAGGTGTGTTAAAAAAAAGGTGTTTTGGGATTGTTGACATTTGTTCTGATAAAAGGGATGGGATTCCTAGCGAAGTGGTTGGCTGACATAGTTGGTGGATAAAGTTTCTTCTTTCTCTTTGATAGGTTCAATCTTGTTTGTAGTGGAAGATTCACATCTCATGGTCATTCTTGCCTTTATGGCAACTTCAATCATTTCTCTGAAAATGACCAGATCAAAAAAATTTTTGGTTGTATTCCCTACTAACTTATCACATCGTTAGATGCAGGAGCATATTTTGAGGCGCTTAATAGCAAAGTCTCCCCCTTATACGAATCTAGATCTACTTGTTCATCAAGAGGGGGTGACTGCTCAGTTAAAAAGATAGATCATGGATTGTATGATGGGATTATAGGGAAGACGTAAAATGCCTACAAACAACATGGTTGTTTCTTTCTCAGTCAAAGGAGGTTGCACTTAAGAAGCCAGATCTTTCCACCTTTAGGCATATTCTTTAAAAACTATGTGGAGTTTTTCTCCATATTTTAAAGAGTTAATCTATCGAGAACCCATTTGGCCATGTGTTGTATTATTGCAAAAGGGCATTGGCTAGATCTGACAAGCATCAGATTTGATTACAAGTTAAACCGTTATACTAGTTTAATGCTGATCCAATCAAACTTTCTTGGAAATAGTGGATGAAAAGCTTATTGTCATGCGAATAGCATGCTATTTTTTGGATAAACATCTTGATAAGAGCTTATGGGGAAGTAGTGCCCTTATACTTCTTAAACTCGGGCATTTTGAATTTTGGTGGCAAGACCAAATCAGGAACCAAACTAAGATCTTCAACATCAACAATAATATAGAACTCATATTCTCTATTGCTTTGAGTCTTTTTTTCTAACAGTTGTAATTTTGTTCCTCAATTTTTGTTTCAGTTTTGTCTTTTTGCTTTTATTTTTCTTCTTTTTTGGTAGTAGGAGTTGTTAACTCCTATCGTTTAGGGGTAGCTCTTATATCTACTCCTTGTGAAGGAACATCAGGATTGATAACAATAACAAAAGGTGGTGTAATTCTAGTGACATTTTGTTATGTATTTTGCAAATTCAAAGTTTGAGTTTCTTAAGTGTTGGTTGGTCGTGTCAGGCTGTACCCTCCCAGATGTCCTGGTAGGAATGTCAGCAATACTTTTAGGCTACTGCATTGACTTTCTTGCCATAAGGATCTCTATTAATCTTATGATCTGAGCTTGCATTTCTTTCTGCCTCTTGATCAAAGTCTTTTGAGACTGACATTGACTTTCTTCTAGCCTTTTTAGTCTCGCTAATTAATCCTCATCCATTTTTTTTGCCCTAGATCTAGCATAATAGTGATAAGTGAATTATTGTTCGGTGGATCTCTCTTGATTTGCAATATTTGAAATCTTAGAAGGAAGATTCCAAATTTTACTAAATTATAAATTTATTAATGAATGTATGAATATGTATGTATATGTGCGTGATGTATATATCTATGAATGCATGATATGAATGTATAAATGAACTTGTAGGAACATTTGCTTTGTTAGAAAATTCTGAACTCATAAATTTCCATTAGCTTTATAAAGGATTATCCATTATCGATCATATTTGGATTAAATCCAAGGAAAGCTCTAATCTAGTCATAGCACTATTGTGCTTGTTTTAAAAACTTAAGTACAACAAGACCAAATTCACTGATCGGATAAACTTTAGAATGTGGATTTTTCCACCATATTTCTTGCTTGAATGACTGCCAAGTGAATCTATTTCATGAGATAATCAATGTAAAACTACTAACCTAGAGAATTGACTTCCTTTCTTTTGTATTCGTTCTTAACCTGGTATAGCCTATTATCCCAACATACATACATTTCCTAATAGACTTGAGCCCAGACATTGATATTATGTTCTTGCTGAAGTAGCACTTTTCTCCTCTCCTTAATAGATATAGCAAGAATTTCTCTCTCGTAAAGCAATCTAGATATTCTTTCTCGTTCTTCACCCAGGGTGATCCTAAGCTGGTCATTCCTCTCTATATATCCTTTTAATTGAAAACAAGTGTTACTATGTGCCTTTCACTCCTATTCAAACATGGCTGCTTTGGCTTTTCCCTCTAAAGCTTTAGCTTTCCACAAACCCAGCTCTTCACAAAGTTTATGCATTAGTTCAGACATTTTACTAAAAGATCAACTCAAACTCTCAAATAAGCTAACAAGTTTCATCCATTTTTTGAATGTCTTTTTCTTAGCCTCTATTTTCATCTTTAAATACATGGCTTCTTCTTGAAGAGCTTGATTTTCAACAAGCAACCCTTTTCTATCTCTTTCTACTTCTTCTTTTATCAATTCTACTTTGAAAGGCATAAGGGGCTTTAATTGTATAGATACTTGAGGATTAACTCTATCTGTACCCGAGATGATCAAATTGCATCCTCAAATACACCTCTAGGCATTATATCCAAGAGTTGTCTAGTCTGCATAAGCACATAACCCTGATTTGTATCTTTCTTTCCATTATAATGCTGTCGACTGAAGTACATTCCTATAGCCCTCTCCATAATAGTCCAAATCCACGCTAGCCAACACGAAAGTCATGGGAATAAATTGCAGAGATCGATACCATTGTCGGACCAAAAGTGGTGCGTATCCCACTATGCCTCACAAACTGAACAAAGGCACACAATGTAACTGACTACATCAATATAGAAAATGTTTAAGTGCAATCGAAGGAGCCCTCCATGTTATATCTTTTAGGGTCAAATTCTTCAATGTCTCCACACATTGATTTTTGTTCTCGATTTAGACAAACTTTTCTTGATGAATTCTTGGAGAAGAACATAATGTAAAAGTAGGGCTTAACTTTATTAGCAGTCTTACCCCAAAAATGGCTTTGGGCTCAAATGTACAATAATGCACCCCTAAAAAATCTACCTCATCCTAATTTTTGACATGCATTGAGTGCTTAGACGATTTTTGCTCGAATAGTAGGAGCGAGATGCATGTTCTTCTTTAATCGATCAAAAAGATCCACAATGGCTACTTCAACATGCCTGAGTATCCTTTAAAAAACACTAATCTATATATAGCCAAGGCAAATGCATCGAGGGCTTCTTTCATATCTCAGTGTTTTTTTATGTTCCTTTTAGAAATAGCCATGAGATAACACTCATATTGCCTTTATGATCGATATAGTGAGGTATTGGCTAGAGTGGTAAATCAAGAATTTGTCATAATTTCTTTTGAAGACTTGTTGGTTGCGCTACTTATACTCGATAGGTCTTGACTCCAGAGACTCTAACCCAAGTAAAGATGCAATTTCTTCTATTGTTGAAGTCATATCATGCTAATTAAATGAGTGGCACCAATATGAAGGGTCCCAGAACTCCATTAAAGCATGGACCAATAGTCCATCCATCAGTATTCTAAGCAATAGGGCAATATGTTCATATTTTTTGTGAATCAAGCTTATTTCACATTACCCCAACCATCCCATATATCAACCAACTTTGGCAAATTATTCTATTGAAGATCCAAATGTGTGATTTTTGGTAGTTCTGACACAATATCCCTTGATATACTATCGCTTATTCTTTCTGATTTGATTCTAACTCAATGCGAACCTCTTCGAATGTCTTGAAGATAACCACTGCATATGCTTATTCACCCAAAAAGCCTAATGAAAATTAAACTAAGTTGAAATTCAAATCTAAAGCAAGCGTCCCTATAGGCAAATGAGAAATGCATAAAAAAGAAAAGAACAAATAATTTAGTATAAAAGAAAAGAACAAATAATTTAGTATTGATGAAAAATAATAAATCCAAATAAAAATAAAATTTAACATGTAGAGAAATAGTACAACAAAAATATTATCTAAATAAACACAATAATCAAGTAAAAGAAAAAGAGAGAAAAATATGTTTATCCCTTCATGTGTTCCTAGTTTTTTGATGATGTCTAGAATAGGGCATGGTTTTAACTGGAAGGTCATTAAGGTTCACTATATGAGGTTTAGGTCGGATCTTTAAGTCGATTTTCGAATTACTCCTTGAGCCTAAAATAGACTAACAAGGTACCCTATTCTTACCCATCACAGGTTTATGTGGGAAAGGTTCAATCCGAGCAGGATTACCTTCCATGCCTATAAAAAGGCTAACACCTAGGGTAGGCATAGGAATTTACACCCAGTAGGCTTTACACTGGCCTATAGAGGCTAATACCTCAAAAAGAAAAGGAACTTTGCCTTATCCTAAATTATTGAGTACCTATGCCCCTTTCAGAGATTTGAAAAAGAAACTACTGCATACATGCTTAGTGTGTGTGAAGGGATAAACAAACTTTCTTATAAAATATCATTAAAATAAAAACCTCTATCCTAAATCCCAAAGAAACAAAGAAACACAAAAATAGATTAAGGCAAAAATAATTTTTTTCTAAATATAAAGAATTATAGTTAAATATTTATTGAAACAGAATTAATCAAAACTTATTTAACATGTAATTAATATTGGGCCTGACTTTCTAACTTGTCCCTAGTAAAGATGCCAAGCTGTCGCAACATGGCCCGGATATGAATCCCGACCAACCTGACTTAAATGGCAAAAGTAGCCATTATTCTTATATATCTATATATTGTTATTTTCTTTTAATTTTATAGGGCCGTATCATCCTTCGTGTTATTTTGTATGTTTCATGTCTGGGGACTGTGTTGTCGAGATGAATCGCTCACTTAACTTAACTCTAAAAAGTCATTATGAAATGACTATTTATTTTGGAGTTTTCACTGATGTATTTATTAGGTGAAATCAATCACCTATTAGAGTTTTTGTTTTGAGGGTTAAAAAACCCCTGAAAAGAACTTAAGGTCCACGTCGATACTAAAGATCATGTGAAAGGGTCTGAGAGTCAGTTACAATCACTAGTAAGGATCGACATTCTCATGATGTCTAAAAATCAGTACCTTATTAATTATATGTTAACTTAAATTTTGATTTTTATTTGATTTTAATATTTAATATTTAATTATAATTCCTATAATGTACTATTAAGCAAATTTATTATTCTGAGAAAGTTAGGTTTTATTATTTTTGGAAATCACAATATCATTTGTACCTTCTCGAAGAACCAAGTGGACACGAAAGTTTTTATATTCTCTATCGTACCCCACTAGGGAGCTGTGGAATAGGAAATGTTTTTATTTTTACAAAAATTTAAAAATCTTAAGTTTTGTTTTGAAAAGGGTGTCTCATTATTAAAGTAATTCGTAGAATCCCTCGCATATTCTAGTATGAATTTTACGTGTTAATTTAATTAGGAGACATTGCCTTAATTTTAAAAATATATCTGATTTTATTAAAATACTAATCCTAAGACCTAAAAATTGTCCAATATGACAGACCTTTCCCTTATGTGTACTTTCAACATGAAAGTATCCCAATAAACACATAGGACTTGGTTCTAATGTATCTTGGGGTATACCTTCGACATGAAAGCATCCTGGTGACTCGAAAAATAATAGTAAAAGTATGAACCTATCCTAAATATACAGCTTTGGCATAAAAGCATCTCGGTGCTTACCTAAGACTGGGTTTTTGGTAAAATTACCAAAGTACCCCATATGGTATACTTTTGACACAAAAGTATCTGGATACCCTAATGAACACTAATACAGTGATGAAATGATGAACCTATCTTAAATATCCACCTTTGGCATAAAAGCATCCCAATTGCTATCTAGGACTCAATGTTAGAGAAAATTATCAAAAATTCCCTTAAGGTATACCTTTGACATGAAAGTATCCCAGTACCATAACAGACACTAAAATGATGATGAAATTATGAATTTACTCTACATAGGGAAATTAAAATCCTAAAATTGGCTTAAAATGCAAAAATTACAATTAAGCTGCTAAACTTTTGAAAATTCCATTTTGTACCGTATGAAAATTAAAAGGATATGAAAGGTTTTAAAAATTTCTATACCCTTGTGGAAGGCTAGAGGAATAATAGAAATATTTAAAAGTCACAAAAATAACCATTTTGCCCTTAAATACTTACTATTTAGTCCCTTGAAGCCCTTACATAGAAAAACATCATAAAACATCACAAAAATATGAAAATATACATGAAAAACATAGCAAATAAATCCAATAGGATTCGGCCAAATAGCCTAGCCTTGAAACAAAAATTTTTTACTTTTTGCAAAATAGTCTCTAAACATCCTAAATTTGCATTTTAACCTCTACATGGAAAAACGTCACAAATGACCACCAAAAAAAAAAAACATCAAACTAGGTAAGAATCAACATAAAAATCATGGCAAAAATGTGTATGAAAATTCAACCAAGCACATTTAGCCATAAAATATGATTTTTTTTCATATGTTTGCAATTTAATTCCTAAGTTTACTAACATTACAAAATTACCTAGAAATCATGAAATCAAAACAAAAAAACACATAATCGTCATCATCGTCAATTCCAATTAGATTCGGTCAAGGTGGAAACATGAAATATAAGCATGCTTTGATATAAAAAATCATGAATAAGCGTGAATAATTATTATTGAACTTAAATAAAAGTAAAATCATAAAATAAATAAATAAATATACTTATCAACATCTAAACAACGTGAAAAATATAATTTAAACATCAACATAAATACAACAAAATCAAAATAAGATAATATTCCATTAAAAAACACGATTTAACTAAAAAAACAAAAACCACAACAATTACAAAAAAATTTTTAAGTCATCATGTTTATCCATTTAACATGGATGAAAATCCATGAGCCTCAACATGTTTTTAACTCAGAAATAAGGATGAAAATGAATCAAAATAAGAAAACTAAAAAAAGTAAATATTTTATACCTTGAAAAAAAACCTTGAAAACTAGATGTAAATGTGTTTTTTAGTGTTTTCTTTTTTTCTCCCAAAAACTTAAAATCAAAATAACCTTCCCCTATTTATAGGGAAAGGTTTCAGCTAAGGCCTTTTGCTTTAGCCCTTGGCCAAAAGCCTTCTAGGCTTTTTTAGCCAATTTTTTTTTATTTTATAATTATTACTTTTTTATTTGATTTAAATTAAACATGATTTGATTTAAATTTATTATTTTTGTCTTCTTATGGGTGATGTCATGCATGATATCACTGATTTCTAGAGAATTTTGGATGATATTTGTATTAATATGTAAATTATACCATAAAAATTAATTACAATGACTAAATTATAAAAATTAAAAAATTATGCACTAAAATTTTATATGATCAATTTAATTTTTTTAATAATAAAAATAATTTTTAATTTATAGAAAAAACATTAAAAATAACAAACTTATAACATTTTACGAGAAAACCCCTTATTAAGAAAAATTTTTATACCTAAAAAAATGTAAAACTCATAAAATAATTTAAATTTTTACACACTGAATTAATATGATTTAAACAATAATGTTTAAAGAGTTTTAAAAATTATAAGCTTAAAAATATCCTACCAAAAAAATTTACAGAATAGAAAATTCTATATCTTAGTAACAGAAAAAATTCTAAAACCCATACAATGAATTAAATTTTGAAAAACTGATTTAATGGTGGTTAAATAGAAATATTTAAGGAATTTTAAAATTCAAAAATTGAGAAAATTTCACCCAAAATAAATGGAAGCTCGTATTTTAAGAAAGGGAAAATATCAAAAAATACATTAAAACTTATATAAAATAAATTAAATACAACTTATTATTAAAAAATTAATTTAAAAAATGATAAAGATGAAAATCATAGATACGAAATAATTTTATCAGAAAATGTTTCATGAGTATGACACTCACAGTATTATGAAATGTTCAAAATTAATTACCAAAATGAAAAACTTGAAACCTTATGGTATAAAATGCTGATATGAAATTTTCCTTGAATATTTCTAATTTTTCAGAGTGAGTATTTGCATAAATACCACATATGTATTGGTAAAAATATACGACAGTCAATTTCTTAAATTTTACAAAAAATTCTCAAAAAATTCCTAAAATTGGGGAATTTGACTATGATATCAACTGCAAAAGTGGATTTACAAAATTTGACAAAGAAATATTGAAAAATAATTTTTCTCTTAAATATTCGTCTTGTATATCCAAAATTAAAGACCAAGATATGATTTTTCCTATCACATGAACTTATGGCCATTTAAATATGACTAAAATGGTCTTAAAAATATCTGGTTCATCAAAAAAAATATCATTCCCAATAAAGGTGGCCGTTAAGTTTTCAATCTCGGATATTCAGAATTATCAATAAACTCAAACGAAATTAAGTGTCTACAGTGGCTAATCAATTAGAAGCATTAAGAATAAGAATAAACAAACAACTTAATTATCATTAAATCAAGAAAAGAGAATAAAATAATTCAAACTATATATTGACTTTCATTGTAACCCTAGAAAATAAATGTAGTTCATATTGATTAAATAAGACACAAAACATTGGGGTTTCGCCATCATCAACATTACAATAAAGAACAAAAGATTAAAGGAAAAAGAAAACTAAGAGTTTTTGGGTGTCAGTCTTTAATTTCTTCAATCCTTTTCAAATTACAAAATCTTGATGGCTACTCTTCTCTTTAAAAAACTAGAGAAAAAATACAAGCTAAAAAGTATCTGAGATATCCATAAGTTTAATCCTAAGAGTCCTATATATAGGTAAAACGTTAGAGAGAAACCTAGTCTCCAAGTAGCTTGAATAGATTATTTTTGGAAACTACCAAACTGAGTCTACTTTGCTACTTGATTAAGTTGTTGGACTTTTGGAAACTTTTTCAGGTTTTGACTTACAAAAATATGAAAATATTTAAATAACTATATAATTTAAATATAAGAAAAATAAATAATAATAAATTAAAAACCACTATAAATAAAAAAAATCTAAATAAAAGTCTCTAAGAGTTAGCTAATTTAATGTCCATAATAAGACTAAATAATTCTATTTTATAGAGTTATTAGCTAGCAACATTAGCCCCGATGAAGTTGGCCTATATTAAGAATAAAGCCTAATATAGTCGACATGTTTAACTCCAATGAAGTTCACCTATAGCAAAAATCAAGCCCAATATAGCTAGCAAGTTTAGCTCTGATGAAGTTCACCCATAACAAAAACTAAGCCAATTTAGCTAATAGATTTAGCTTTAATGAAGTTAGCCAATATCAAAATTCAAGCCCAACATAGATAGCAAATTTAGCTATGACAAAGTTAGACCATATCAAAAATCAAACCCAACATAGCTGGCAGATTTAGCTCTAGTGAAGTTGGTCTATATCAAGAAACAAGCATAATATAGCTCGCAATGTTAGCTCTAGTGAAATTTGCCCATATCAAGAGTCAAACCCATCATATTTGGTAGGTAGACTCTAGTGAAGTTGGCCTATAGTTGGTGAAGCCAAACATGGTCGGTAGGTAGGCTCTAAGAAAGTTGGCCCATAGTTTAGAAATTTTAAGGTAGCTAGCCATATTGTAAGCTTAGTGAAGTCGAACATGCTTTCCTAAAAATATGCCAATCTTTTGAGTAAAATTGAGGTATTTTCTAAGTCAAACTTTTTTTCCTAGAAATTGGTTGAGGCTTAGAGCAAATCAAAGTTTTTTTCGTTTTAAGACAAACATATTTTCCTAGAAATAGGATGAGCTTTAGAGCAAAATCAAGGTCTTTTTTCTTTTAAGTTGAACCTATTTTCCTAGAAATAAGTAGAGCCTCAGAGTGGAAATAAGATGTTTTAGCTTTAAATCGAACTTATTTTCCTGAACATAGGTCAAGCCTTGAAGCAAAATCGAGGTTTTTTCCTTTTAAGTCAAACCTATTCTTCTAAAAATAAGCTATACCTGAGAGCGAAATTGGGATCTTATTCCTTTAATGTCAAATCTATTTTTTAAAAAATAGGTCGACCCTTGAATCGAAATAGAGGTCTCTTTCTCTTCAAGTCAAACCTAGAGATAGGTTAAGCATAGGAACGTAATCTATGTATTTTATCCTTTACCCCTTTCATTTTCTTTAGTCCTTCAAAAATTTGAAATCACCATGGCTTTTTTTCCCAAATTGACAAAATTTATTGATTTTCTTTCATTTTTTTTGCTTAAACATAATGGCATTTGTAGTGTTTTCCTTATTCTTGATCCTCAGCAACAACCAAATAGGGGCAGTTATAAACACCTAATTTTGTCTAAGCCTTCATAGACAACATTTAAACATCTTAAATCATCACCAAAGCCATTTGCCTATACCTAAGTCCAACATGAATCATCCCAGATCAAGGTAAGAGTGATTGAGAACCAAAGCAACTCAATCATGGCTCAACAGTTATGGTTACAATTTGTAATCATGCTTCCATGGTATAACTTTGTTATCCAAATATGGGAATGGACTCAAACATTGAAAGTGAGGATAGCCTTATTAATTAGAGTTGACTTTGACTTTTCATCATAATAAAATGTCACTGGCTTTACCTTTATAGATAGCCTTGATGATGCTTCTTCATCAATAACATTTATCTCATCATTCTGATGATCTTTCCAGAACTCTATTTGGAATGCATCCATCATTCATTGTACCTCTTGCTAAAAATTAATGCACTCTTGGATCAAATAACCTATGGCCCTCATATGGTACTTGTAGGTTTTAAAGGGATCATATGTCCCATGATAAGTACTTAAATTTTCTAGAACTACGCAAATCATATTAGCTTTGACTAAAATGTAAAAGATTCACCTCAAAGGGATTATGATATCCTCCACCTTTCATTAACAATTGTTGCCTTCTTATTTTCCAAGGTGTTAACTGTAGGTCCAGCATGATTAGGCAAAGGATTGCTATTGACATTTAGCTTTTCTTTTTTTTCAAAGTTTATTAACATGGCTTTAATTAGGCCTTGCACTTTATACTTCAATGCAGTGTAATCTTTAATAGAATATCTAGCATTTCTTGCATGGTAATCACATCGAGCATTGGGATTATACCATCTAGGGTATAGAGGTTTCATGGGCTCCAGGCACACAAGTGTAATTAAATGATTCTTGATGAGATCTGAGAGTAATTGAGTATTGGTTATAGGGATAGGGTTAATGGGGATATTTTCTTGATATGGTCATGGTGCTCTTTAGTTATTTGGTAATTGGGTCAGTTGGCTGATTGAATCATAGGTCTTGTTGGTGGGATAGGTACTCGAGGGCAAAAAGTTGGTTGAAAAGTGGGTGATGGTGCAGGAGAGTAGGTATAGGCAATGTTATTTGAACTTAGATAATAGGTTTAGTGGATAGGATATGGACTGTAAGGTGTAAATCCTCTATGTGGTCCTCCATAAGTAACTGCTTATACCTCAAATTCTTTTTTCCTAGAGACTCTTCCCTTTTTACCTTAGATGAATCTTCTACCTCTAATTTCCTACTTTTGATAGTATTTTCAATAATTTCCCCCTATGATCACCATATCTGTGAAGTTTTTTGTATCGTTCCCTATCATTTTTTCATACTAAGGAGCTCGAAGAGTACTAATAAACATTATGGTAGTCTCTTTCTTAGTGAAAAGTGGTTGGACTTATGCAGTTAGGTCACACCACCTTTGAGCATACTTTTTGAAACTTTGCATTGGCTTCTTTTCCATTACTTGTAATGCCATCCTATTAGGAGCCATGTCCACAATATGTTTATATTATGACATAAATGCCTAGCCAATTTTTTCGATGAACGGATGCAATTTTTGTCCAATTGTACATGCCATTTGGCAGCCTAGCTTGTAAGACTATCTTGGAAGACATGAATAAGCAACTTATCATCATTTGCATGAGCTACCATCTTCCTACAGTACATTGTAACATATGTCATAGGACAAGTAGTGCCATTATATTTCTCAAGGTATGGAGTCTTGAACTTTGATGGGATTATAACATCGGGCACAAGACAAAGTCCTGCAGCATCTATGGATCCAAAAAAATCTATTCCTTCCACAGTTGAAAGACTTTCTTCCAAAAGACTTAATTTTTTGAACCCAAAGTCTTTTTTTGCTTCCTTTTCATTGAGTTCAAATAGACTCTGTTCCTCTGGGTCATCTAAATTAGGGACTGGAATTAAGTCATTTATCTTTGGCCTATCATAGAGACAGTAACCTCTGGCATTTTAAGATGTGTAGCAAGGATTTCCTTACTAACCAAGCGTACATGAGATTTTGGTTTTTCTCTTTCATCGAGTCCTCATCCATTTTCCTTTTCCTCTTATTCATTTCTTCCATCATTTCCATTAACTAAGCTAGCTGCTCTCTCATTTCCTCTTGGGCTTTCTCCATTCTCTCAATCATATTGGATTGCTCTTTAGCCATGATTCTTACTTAAATCAGGTACCATAATCGTGCAAAGCAAATTGCTCTGTGAATTTTAGTCAATAAGCTATCTTTGAACCTTTTTATTACCAAAATATTGAGAAGTTAGGGTATCATGCATTTAAGTCAATTATCACATAGTTATTAATATGAATGCATGAATGAGTTATGTAAAAAGAAAAGGGAATATTTGCCACATAACAATTATTGATAAAAAAGAAACTTTATTATTATTCTCAATAACATCCATGAAAATAAAGCCTAATATCTATGGCCTTCAAACAAACTTCATTATCTGCCTATAATGATTCTGAGTCT
The DNA here is from genome assembly GCA_038381775.1 of Adansonia rubrostipa. Taxonomy (NCBI): domain Eukaryota; kingdom Viridiplantae; phylum Streptophyta; class Magnoliopsida; order Malvales; family Malvaceae; genus Adansonia; species Adansonia rubrostipa. The sequence continues at coordinate 4,716 of JBBYHM010096314.1, read as the reverse complement.
CTTCTAAGAGTTCAAATAATTTCTGGCCATGAGGTTGAATGGATGCACACTCGCCTTCAATTCATTGATCTGATCATGCGTTTCTTCCACTTTTTGGGCATCAAAGCAAATCTGGTCAAATAAGTGCCTAAGATGTAGTTCTCTTCTCGAACTCATGTCTTAGGCTTGTTCATATTTTATTTCTCACTTTTCAAGTCTAAAGGTCAACTTTTGACACTTTTCCTCCCATCTCATACGTTTTATGTATGCTTTCTTTTTTCTACCCTTATATACTCGAGCTCCAAAGACTTTTGAGTAACCACATCATCAAATTCTTTAAATGCAATCTTCCACATTTCATAATCTTGGTTCAGCTTTTGAATCCTCTTATTTTGCTTAAATTGGCTTTCTTCGAGCTTTTTAATCTTCTTTCATAAGTTCTTGTTTTCTTACTCTACTTTATCTTTCTCTTCTTGCAACTTTCTCTTAGCCAGTTCTATTCTTATCATAGGGTTAGGAGGTATAACCTGGATCACATGACTGACGTTGCCTTCAGGAAGTAGCACTATATCCTTGGCTCATTTCATATGCCACACCGAATATTCAGGGGAGTTATTATTCCTGAATTTCTCTTCTTGCACTCGAATTGTTTTCTTCTAAGCTTTGATGATAGCTTCTTTCTTTCCTACAGCCCTTTTATTTATGTAAGCAAAGTCCATCTGATTAAGCCCATGAGTTATCAGGATAAATTGCTCATAGCTTGCTTGCCTTCAAACCATAGTCAGTGTGTAACTGATAACTCTTCACAAACATGGAAGTGGAACCCAAGGCTAATCCCTAGACTGGAGTAAAGTCTGATCGTGACATATCCCAGGAGTCTTCCATACCATATCTTGACTTGTCAACCTTCTTAAAAATGTTACCCATTCAATTTTGGTTTAGGTTCTAGCCAAGTGCTATCATGAAACTCCTTGATGGGAACATTAGTAGTGAAAAATGGTCTGCAAAATCTATTTTCCTTGCACTTGAAGTGGCTCATCATCCAAATATGTAACAATTATGCACATCCATTAAATCGTGCTTCCCTATTTTTTTGCAGTGATTCAAAGACCTGATTGTTTCTGCTAAAATAGTTAGTGCTGCATTTATTTGATGTTTGACTTGATCAATGAAGTCTATAATTGCAATCTCCACATAACCCAAAACCTTGGGAAATATGACCATTCCATAAATAGCCAAAGCCATCATGATCATGACCTTCTCTTTTTTAGGATTTTTGGTGATATAATTTCGAAGAAAACTCTAAGAAATCCAAGTATTTCCTCCCTTTTTTTTTAGTGACCTTTATTTTATTAATCCCCATGATTTCAACAAGCTTTCAATGATAACCCATCTTGTTCTTTTAAAATATCTTATCACGATTTAGAGTTTGAAGGTGTAATAATTTTGAATATTCCTTAATAGTAGGGACCATATTTACCTTGTTGAATACAAAGCACCTGTATGAAGGATCCCAAAATTAAACTATGGCCCTTATCAAATTGTTGTCTACTTTGATCGAAAAAAGTAATGCTATGTCCCCATATTTTACCCAAAAAGTTTTTTGCTTAGATGAACTCCATGATCCCTAAATATTCATTCGATTAGTTAGGTCATTTTGTGCAAGATTAAGATGGACTTTTTTTGGGAGAGATGAGGCATATCCTGGTAGTAAACAATCACCTTCTACTAGCTGAGTCGCTTTTGATCTAGCCTTTAAATCATCTGAGGACTTGAACTTGGTAGATTAAGACATTGGTAGGCTTGGCATGGATGTTACTTGAAAGTTCTTTTTTTACAAAAAATAGTTATGTAGCAAGATATTCCAATGATGTCATGATGATTTGAATACATGAAAAGGAAAAGAAAGTAAAGTAAAATGGTTAGAAAAAATATAAAAATAATAATAAAAGCATAAGCATAAAAAATATACATCTTGAAAAAAGAGAGATATATTCCTTCATGTGTCCTATCTTGGGTTATTTCTATACAAAGGGGTTAGCATGGCTCTATACTAAAGTTAGCTTCTTAAGTGTTATTTACATACTGGGTTAGGATATTTAATAAGTCTAAAAAGATCCCCAAATTGTTCCTTACATAACCCATGGAGGATAAACAAGGTACCTCGATCCTCACCCATTATAGGCTTCAATCAAAAAGGGTTTAATTTGAGTGGGAGTATTTCCCTAGCCACTACGGAGGTTATTACCTCATGAAAGCTTTGGTACTCTACACCCTGAGAGTGTTTCGCTAGCCTATACGGAGGCTGACACCTTACGAGAGCGTAGTTACTTTACCCTCTCCTAAAAGGATGAGCCCAGGTCTAGGGCTTTATGATATGATTTGTGCAATGTGTATGAAGGAACAATTTAAAACCTTAACAATTTCATGTGTAGTGAAGCAAAGAATAAACATTAGCAAGACAACAATGCAATAAAAATTAACAAATAAACATAAACAAGTGATAATTTTAAAACCAACTATGATGACCTATAGTATCATAAGGCTAACTATGGTTTGACTCTCTAACGTTCCTAATGGAGTCACCAAGCCATCATAACGTACCGAATACAAATAGGTTAGATCACCACTAACTTTTTAAAAGGTGTGGTTAGATCACCTATATGAATCTATTCTTTTTAAGGTTACCCTAATCTTGACTAAGGCACCCTAAAAGAATAGGTTTTGGTCTACGTTTAGAACTAGATTCGGGAGTTCAGTTACATGTAGGGAAGGATTGGCACCCCCACAACACCTGTCATAAACACAGTACCTAGCTAGCCTAATGTTGAACTAAAGGTCCTATGGTCTAAAAGGTCTTGATTTATTAACCGAATATTTAAGTATTGAAAATATTTTTCTAAAGAATTCTCTATTATACTGGTGAAATGCCCTAAAAAATTTTTCTCACCTCAAAAGTTATTAAGGAAATCCATTTGCTTTCTTAAATTAACTCCATTGTCAGATTCATTTTAATATTTTATGAAAATAAAAAAAACTAAATTTTATCTAAACATCTAATTTATTTATATTTAATCAAAAATTAAATATTGAAAATATTTTTCAAGAAATTCTCCATCATGCTAGTGAAATTTTGAGAAATATTTCCTCACCTTAAGAGTATTCAAAAGAATCCATTTGCTCCCTTGAAGTGACTCCATTGTCGGATTTATTTTAGTATTTTATGTAGAGAAGTAAAAATTTTAAACTTTTATTCCTATATAATTAAATTTTTTATTTATAAAAATTAACTAAGGCCTTTAATATTGAAAATTATCGACTAAACTCCTCATCGTGCTGGTGAAATTTAATCAAAATTTTCTCACTAGGAAATTCTTAGAAGTCAACCATTTACGACTTATTCGAGTTTTGTCATCAAAAATATCCTAATTAATTTTAATTAAGATAAATTATTTCTAAAATGCAAATAAACTATTACATGGATTTTTTTATTACTCATTGATATAAGTGTGTGTATATATATATATGCAATTTAATTATAAAAGATTAAAAAATAATTAAATGAACAAGAAAAATAAACAATAAATAAGGAAATAAATATATAATTAGTGGAGATAAATTTATAAAAACATGCGTATAAGTAAAAATAAAGTTACTAAAATAATTACACAAAATTATTCATGAGAATCTTTTTTTAAAAGTATATATATTTGAAAAAATAATATTTATGATAATTAAATAAATCAATCAATACTTTACAGTTGAGAACCACGTGGGTCATCAGGGATCAAAGTTAGGCCCCTTTTATTTTACAACTTTTTTTTTAACTTTTATCATGAAGAAAAAAATGCTCTTAACCTATTTAAACTTGCAAAATAGATTTTAAAGAACTGTTTTAGTCGAAAATTTCATTCAATCGCCTTAAACTTCCAACTTTTCAGTTTTTTGAAAAAAAAAACTATGATAAAAGATTTTATAAAACTAAGAATGTTAAACATAGTTTTGATGTTGCAAACTATAGACAACTTATTTTTTCCGGGCTAATTTTTAGCAATCTGGAGCATGGATGTAAGAGGGGATGATGATCACCAGGCGACAGTATATTTTACAGATGTCAAGAAAGCCGAGGGATCATATCAAAGGTAAATGCAAACATGTGGCATCAAATGACATAGTCCAAGGTATCCAGGGACAAAAGATATGAGAAATTCATAATTTTACTTGAATGTATCGATACATGGTTCTCATGTATTAATACAATGCTCCAACACGCCAAAAATTTGAAATGTCCTCATTTGTATCGATACAACATGTAGATGTATCGATACATAAGCCTCTATATCGATACAGGACCTTATGTATCGATACTAGACCATGCCAGGACCAAAACATGTATTCTGTAAAGGAATGTATCGATACATATCAACATGTATCGATACAGAGGTTCATAGTATCGATACAATGGTTTATAGTATCGATACAATGTCCATTGTATCGATACACACAAGGTTTTTTGACCAAATGTATCGATACATTATGTAATGTATCGACACATGCAGGCCATTTTCATGATTCGGGCATTTTTTACTCATCCACCATTGATCCAAAACTCGATTTTAACTCATTTCTTTGTATAAGGAAAGATTAAAACACATATCATATTACGAATTTAGACTTTTGAATTAATCATAACATCTTTTTGAAGTCTAAATTGGATAAAAAAGGGTCAACATCACA